>JAAGNO010019552.1:232179-276460 GCA_033439905.1 Ceryle rudis | reverse complement strand
ACAATACTCCAGATGTGGTCTCACTAGTGCAGAGTAGAGGGGGAGGAGAACCTCCCTCAACCTGCTGGCCACACTCTCCTTTATGCACCCCAGGATAGCACTGGCCCTCCTGGCCACAAGGGCACATTGCTGTTCCATGGGGAACTTATTGTCCACCAAGACTCCAACATTCTTCTCCATAGGGCTGCTTCCCAGCAGGTCACCCCTCACCTGTACTGGTGTGTGGCGGTGTTCCTTCTCAGGTGTAGGACTCTACACTTATCCATGCTGAATTTCAATAGGTTGCCCTTTGCCCAGATCTTGCTGAAGGGCAGCACAGCCTTCTGGTGCAATTAAGGTAAAATTAGGTCTCCTGTAATTTTCTCTTAAAGGAGACCTCAGGAACCTCAAGTTTCAAGCAGATGCACTCCCAGAGTAACTCTAGTTCCCAGTATGGCCGTGCTAATCATTAAAGCTTGCAATCCAGACTCCAGATTCTCAGATGTTCAGGGTCACATCCTTTCATTTCAAATTTTTGCTTCAGATTTTAACTTGAGCTCCACAAAGAGCAGCGTTTTGCTGATTTTCCCTTTCCTCCTCAGTTTCTCACCATTTGGCTGAACTAAGAGCTGTCACTCACAGCAGAAGCCTAACAAGCAGCTTTTAAAGCCTCAGCATTGATTCCAATAAGCTCAAAATCTACCACTGATTCAACCCCAAACCTCAATTTAATCTCAATTTTGCACTGCATGAATCTAATCCAAACTTTGGAATATTTATCTGTAGGAAGCCTGGAAAGCTTTGAAAGCTCTCCCCACTACTAAATACAATCCAGCCTAGGGCAGATAACACCTTCCCTGAGGGACAGTTCCTCCATCTCAAGCAAGCATCAGCTGAGTAGATGAAAACCAAGAAGGTATTTTCCAGAAGTGAGACCCTTGCACATCCAGGAACTCTGACATCTTTTGTGGTTACTACCCATCTGAAAATCCTGCCGGGTTAGATAAACGGAAAAGACAAATCTTGCAACACTCACTAATCCAAAGTTTATACTTCAGATCCTTTTTTTGACCAACAACCTTTGATTACTTGCCATGGGTGGAGTCCAGCGAATACTTCCCCTTGAGCAGCACATGCCCTTGCTCTCTGCAATGCCACCACATCCGAACGGTGAGCGCTACGAGCGGCAGCTGTCAGCGCATTCGCAGATCAGTAGAAGCACCACACCAGATGGAAACTACCTCTTCCATGCCAGTAAAAACTGAGAACTCAGCATGTGATAGGGTGCTTGACTCCCACACTAGAATCTCCCCTCCAAAAAAGCAAAGACAGCACACCCGAATGATGCCGACTTAAAAACAGAGTCGAGGGGAGGCCCAGATGGCTGTGACATTCCACAACTACTGTGTACATATAGGACTGCATCACAGTTGTGATAAAGTGATACGAATACCAAACTGAAGTGACCTTTTAGAGCACTAAGACAAGCCAAGCAAATCAAAAGGAAACAGCATCAGCCATTTCACAGGGTAATATGAATCCACATCATCAATCTTGTGCTTGCCAAGAGCGCACAAGGATGGAGAGCAGCCCCCTCCTTCACCAGATGGCACATTCTGACACGTTTTCCTAAAGCTCTATTTACCCACTACACAGCCTCACCAGATATCCTCAGCTTTCACTGAAATCCAGGCAACCTTTCACAGCATGGGAGAGTGCCCACAGACCTTGCTTAGTGCTCTATCAAGAGCTGACCTTATGGTGGGGTATTCTACAGTAATTCCATGGAAAAAAAACATGCCCTCTTCACTTCAGCAAAAAAATCCTATGAGGCCAGTAAGGTCATTTCCATAGTTTTAACCTTGCATGACAACAAAACACTTTGTAAATATTCACACAGATGTTATTGGCTTCTGAACTGTAACTGATTCTAGCCTGGAAACAAACAGAAATTGAGCATCTTAAGGCAGAGTTTAGCAGATCAAAAGATACACGAGCTAAAACAGCGCCTTACAGGCCAGGCTGGATTACAAAAAGCAGGATCTCCATCATCAGCTGTTAGCGAAAAGCACAAGAAATCCCCACAAAACAAATGAAGGATTGCTGCTTTTCCATCAAAACTTGCAAAACTCTTAAAAGTCAAATCAGTTTTATTAGGCTGACCCAAGCCCTGATCTCTAATTGGCCCCCCTCTGAAATTATGCACACCACCATAGGAAAGAGACTATCTAGTGACACAGTGAACTAGTAGATCTAGTGGCCAAGAAGAAAGTTTAGGAACAAGCTATTAAACCTCCTTCCATTGTTGTACATTCACAATTCCCACTGACTTTTAAGCCAGCTCAATTACGAAGTCAGGACAGCACCAGACATATGTCCTTTGTTGTTAATGGTCTCTGAAATCCAGCGGAACACGGGTTAGCCCTACTCATCCGTCACACCAATTCCTGGCACAGTCCCCTGTAAGCACACAGCCAGGAGCACCCCGCACCAGTTACCAACCCAATCCCAGTCTGCACCCGGGGAAAGTGCTACAGAGAGCAACCGAGTCTAGTAGAAATATAAGGGGCAAGGCCATGAAGAAGGAAGGAGATAGGATGGAAGAGGGATGAGCTGGCCTTGCAGTGCACAAAGCTCTCAGGGAAAGCTTAGGAGAGCTCAGACATGAGGAGAACTATCAGTAGGAATGACTGGGTCACTGACACTAGGAATTTTCCTCTCACTGGGTCAAGGCATTTGTAAGTTGTACAGAAACAAATATAGCAACAGAGCACCTCAGGATGGTACCTTTAGAGAGAGTCTCTATTTTACTTCTGTTTACAGAGGTTGCATTTCTTTGTACTAGCCTGGGAAATAAACTTTTGATTCCCCCCCCCCCCATTAGGATTCTCATACAGCCTATAAAAATCCTTCCAGTACAGACAGACTGCAAGGGGCAGACAACAGAAACTGCAGTCCAAGTTTTCACTCTGTTAAGGCCAATTAAAAAATGATTGAGACCACCACCTCCTGCAGCCAAATGCCACTGAAGCTCATGACAGATATCTGTCCTTGGAAATCCACCCCGGGTCACTCACAAGCGTAGCTGGTTCTGTCATTTGAGGAAAGCATCATGACAAAAAAAGACAAGAGAATCAATTCCTGACAGGAGTAAGTGAAATCCAAGCAGTCAACTCCAAACTTGCTCCCTTGAACTTGACTTATACTGAAATACCATGTGCCTTGCTATTACTGACTTGCCATTTATACCTTTCCACTACTCTCAATACCAAAATCTGGAGGATAATCTGTATTTGCTAGCCAGTGAACTGCTGGCAAATAAAATATTTCCAGTAGTTACCTTCCCACTTGCAAATACATTGAACATGTTAATTGCAGCACTGGCAAAGAAAAAAACCAACCAAACAAAAAGAAACATTACAAAGCTCCCAAGCACAGATCAGTGGAAAATATGGTCATTCAGTTTCAGCAGACCTATTTACTAGGAAAAAGAAAAGGAATTTGTTCAGACCTGAGGATAAAATTGATTAAAACTTTAATATTCTTTCTACTTTCAAATGATAAACCATTGAATCAAAGCATCTCCAGCCCACATCCCTGTTTAGATACATGAAAGACACAGGTCTTTCTACCTGAAACTGAACTGTGATTAATGCAAATAGTTACAAAACCACTTTAGAATCAACAAGCTTAACGGAACTTGTATTGATTCTGGGTCAAAACCTAGCATTTAACAATCTCCCCAGCTCTGTTAGGGCTACACACAAAACCCTCCTACACAAACCACGCAGCTGGAAAACATAAGCAACCTGCAAATAATTATCTCAGCTACTGCACTTATCCCTCATATTTCCACCAGGCCATCCTGGGCCAGATGATACGTTCTCCAAGACGCGAGGGTGAATTCCTGCTAAACACTGACAAATGCTCCCTCCGCTAAATAGCTCTTCTTGAGTAAGCAGTGTGGCAGCGCAGTGAATCACAGGCAGAAGGTAAGCTCGCAGATGCACATGCCTGTGGGAGGATGTTGATGTGCCACAGGGGAAGGAGACAAAGCAGAGGATGAAGAAAAATTAGGAAAAGGTGTCAGGCTAGAGAGTTGGGACAGAGACATTACTCTTTTTTTTTTCCTGGAATAAGCCTTAGAAGATTCTTCAAAACTTCTGAGCTGAAAAGTTTCTTCAGTTCCTCTGGGCAGGCAAGTTATGAAAGTTCAGCTCACATGAACATGCATATTTTCAACACTTATCATAGACTTCTTGTAAGTCCAGTGACTGATCATCACCCTACTGCCTCCTGGCAGTTTGGCTTTCAGTGGGAAGCAGCTCATTATTAGCATACCCGTAAGAACTGAGCGGATTTGCTGCCAGAATCAGTCTTTCAGCTGCTATTAAATAAATAAGCCTCAAAACAGAGCTCTTCAGTTGGAAGACCAGTTTAGGCTTCTCCTCTCCTCATGCCCATGTACAAACCCTTTCACCTGGAATGATTCCAGCAACATATCCCTAACTCTGTGGCAGCTGGAACCTCTCAAAAACCAGAGGCAACAGCGAACCTGTCCTCAGCATCTTCCCCAGGCATGGAAGCCAGCACACAGCTGAACCCTCCAGCATTCCAGCCAGCAGCATTGACTGTCCTAGAACATTCCTCCGAGGACAGTACAGGCAAGCACTGTGCTTGGATGAGAATGAGAAACCACAGCCTGAAAAACAATTGTTTCCACCTTCTCGTGGTTTGTTTTGTTTTGTTTTTTTTTTGATAATTCAGTTGCATGCGGGCTTTGTGGTGCCAAAGCTGCCAACATAATGAAAGCACACAAGTAACTACCACTCAAAGTAACAGCCCTCCAACACACTGCATTAGCAACACGGGTCCAAAAGAACACACTGTGCTCCTCCTGAAGCAGTTTTAAAGCACACCCCCCCTTCTTTATAATACAAGTCAGGATTTTCCAAGGCACACAAGTGAGCTGTGCACACATTTTCATATAGATCCTACAGCCTGATTAGATTCTTATGCCTGTGGCACTACTCCACACCATATTCTGCTTCATAACTCCATTTAAAAATGAGCATCAAAGTTGTGGTTTCTGCCACTGCTGACAGGTTAAAATAGCTTTCCTCTTGCTGACACCCCTCCACATCCCCCCTGACAACAAGAACAGTTTGTGTTCAAAGCCAGCAAGAAGAATAAATAAGTCTATCTAGTCTCTACAACAAAAATAGTTGAATATAATGTGACAGACTTTATCAGCTCTGATAGTTCAAATCCCCCTGTTAAAATAAACAAAAGTAGATACCAAACCAGCTTGCATTTTCCAATTTAAACAGAGTAATCAGAAGTGCAATGATAGTAAAAAAAAAGAACAACATGCAAATCCTGGGCATTGTGCAAATATCACAGATGGACCAAGTATCCCACTAACAGAACTCAAGAAGCCTAGAGTTATGAAATGCCATAATTCACAAACATTGGGGTTCTCCTCTGAACTGAGGAATTAAAGCTCAACAAGAGCTGGTTTTAAAAAAACCCACAACAAAAAACCCACAAAAACAAACACCACACCAAAAAACCCACAAAACAAAAACCAGCACATGAAAAAAATCCAAGAGAGACAAGGCCTTTTCCTCTGTTAATTTCATCTTCTGACCATAATGAAGCAATCTGCTGGCAGTAAACTAGACAGGTAGTTAATCTCTAACACTTCACATGGAAGGTGCTGATTTCTAGGCATATAAACAAAGAGTAAGAAACTTTAAGCCTCCTTGCTTATATGCAGCTGGTTCTGTTAACCCCATTAGCAATCTTTATTTCTGTTTCATTAAAAAACCATCCTCATCTTTCCAGGGAGGATGACAGCAATATCCTAACTTGATATACTAGGCACATGTTCTATAAAAAATACAGATAAGCCACTATATCCAAGCTCAGTGTGGTTTAAGGAAAATACTCAGTCCCATGTTAATTGCAATCAGTATTTGTCTACTTCAACACTGCTATCTTCACCATATAAAACTTTAAGCAAGCATGAGGTAAGACATCATAGCCGCAACAAGCAAGAGACAAAAACTTTAGTTAACAAGGAAAAAATAATACTCCAATGTGGTTGGTGCCGCGTTCTCCCGAGAAAAAAAATGCATGGCAGTTGAAATCAAAACAAAACACACACCCAAGGCATCCTCAAAGAGGCTCCAGCATAGAATTGAGAACAAGTAGACTGGACCAAGAGCTCTGAATTCTGATTGGTATTAGACCGAGCAGGAATCCAAGATGCTCCCAATGACACTCCCTCCATCTCCACCCACAGGATCCCAAGACAGCAGGTTTTTTTAAGAGTAATGGCAAACAAAAAGAGCGTAAAGAGAAGCAGCAAGGACCGTCTCCTTGGAGAGACACACAGTTTTGAACTTGTCTCATCACAAGCAAGTTCTCACCACACATATAAAGCATGATCACATCCTCCTGCAACTCTAAGAGCACAAGAGCTATTTCTTTCTGAAGGAGGTAATCACTTCTGCTTATGCCAGAGCATGCTTCTGGACTGCAGATCTTGGCAGAAATGGAGGAGGAGCCTTCCTTGCAAAGTAAATGCTTCCTCCAAAAAGCACAGCATCAAAGAGGAAATCCTCTTAATAGCCCTCTGCCAGGTAGACTGGGGGGCTGCTACTCCCTGCATTCACATTTCAGATCCTCCAGTCCAGAGGTACTTCACACTCAGTAGGAAAACACAGGCTTTCAGCACCTGGGGAGCATTTCTTCTCTATTCAACTTGGGGACACCTCATGCCAGAACTCATCCCTAGTCCATGAAGATCCAGGGAGGAAGCCGGCACACGCTACTGTGGCTACAAAAATGTAACAGCTAAGTGCAATAATAATGCTGAGAATTCGAGTTTGAAGCCACGTTCTGAGCTGCTGCAAGTCAGCATGCACGGAGTCTGGGACTCAAGGCCCCAGCCAGCACATTAAACTGGAGAATAACCACTTCAGGGTACTGTTCAAACCAGATGAGATCACCAACATCAAGTTCCTCTTTTTGTTGTGAGGTTTTGGGGTTTGTTTCTTGTTTGTTTGTTGGGGGGGTGGGGGGTGGTATTTCTTTAGGGGGTTTTTTGTTGTTGTTCTTAATTAGTCCCAGTCTTCACTTGCTCTCTTGCCTGGGTGCAGGGTACAGCACAAGATATAAAAGGAATACCCAAAGCCAGTTCTCCCATTTTGAGACCAGCTATCAATTGCCTGTGCAGTATTAATATTCACTGCCCAAGCTCACAGAACAGTTTCTGGTTTGGTTACATCTATTGACAGACCACTACCCATCCTGGAATATTAATTTTTACTCTCTGCCATCTGAGGAACTGTAATAATGCAAGAGAACATTGAATTTCAGTGCATTTACAGCACAGATGCTCTAGTCTGTCACCTTGCATACATGCTGTCATTTAACACTTACACAGAATGCTACCAGGCAGAACATTCTGCATCTATTTTATCCTTCCTTTACTGTTGTGAAAGTTGTATGAGGATCCTGCACTCCCCTAAAATATTTCCATTACTATTTTCAGAGCTTACACTCACAGCAGTAATACTCGCAGCAGCGAGCATCACTCTGAGCTGAAAACAAACCATTCAGAGCTAGAGGCATCACAGCATGCGATATGGAAGACTGCTTGGCAACTGCTGTGGCACTGAAGGTTTAGGTCTAATAGCAAGACCAGAAAGGAGATACTGATGCTTTAGGAGAAGCACAGCCTTAGGCTGTTTCCCCCCTGAGACCACAGCATAGCTGACACATTTGTCACATAAAAAGACCCTTAAAAAAAAAAAAAAAAGCCCCAGGTACACAGCACTTGATGTTTCCCTCTGAAGTTCAGTGTTGACTACATGCTGTGATACATATATCACCACAGGACCCACTCTGTCCAGGGCTCAGGACATCAAGCTTTTGAAATCAGAAACCATAGCTGCCTCACACTCAGCTGCTTTGTGAAATAGTACCTAGGAGGGGATGGAGAAGAGCACATGGCTCACAGATGCTCGCTCTGTACTCTCTTTGAAAGAGTTTCACACGCAACATTTAAGGGCCCACCCTACTGGTTTCCAGTGAAAAATTATGTTCTAAATGCAGTAGAGTGACTTCTGGAAGTTCATGTTCAAGTTCAGTGTTGGGTTACCTCAAATTCAATTAAACTCCATGACAATGAGCACTGTATCTTACTTCATTGCATATATATACCTTTAAGTGATGTGCAATATAGAATAAACTTTATCCGATGGGGAACTACAAAAACATAGAATCCTAAGTGGCAAACACTCCCTTCGCTACTGCTGTAGCTGGAAACCTTTCCAACAGCACAATGCTTTCTTGAGAAGATTTAAAAGGTGACCTCAGGTGATAACTCCTGAGAACAAGCACAAGAGTACCAGCCTGAATGTATTTGATGATGGAGTACCAAGAGAAAGCAGACAGCTTGTTGTGCCTTCTGCCTTCTCTTCAGAATGCCCCAAAAGGTGAAATGCAATTAAAGAGTTTGGAAAAAAAAAAAAAAATGTTCCAGACACAAACCCAGGGAGTCGCTCCTACCTCCAGAACAGGCAGCAGACAGCTAACAGACTAGGCTACCAGGAAAACAATTGCAAATGCCTGCCTAACGAAAGCGGTCACCTTACCGACCTGATTAACCCCTTGTGATTCAGGTCAGGAGAAAGACAGGCAAACAGGATGCGAAGAGATGTTTTTTTGAAAGAAGTTCCCAGATAGTTGGGGTTTTTTTTTATAGATATATTAATAACAGTGTTATGGCTTTAGAGGTCAAGATACTCATTACTGAGTGCACTTATTAGTGCACTTAATTGTGCACATACCAACAGCAGTAGAACCACCTACCTGATGAAATCAGATTCAGTACACACAGTTCTGGCAAAACTATCTGCTAATTAAGAATAGCTAAAACTTGGTGATTTGCACTCTGCACCTATACAGGTTGTGAGAAAGGCATAAACACCTTCATGCATCTCACCCAGGACATGCAGACATAGTACCAGATTCTAACTCCTGAGGCAGCTTCACATCATTTTGATCAAGAGAGGCGAAGGGGCAGGACTGAAAGTCCTACCATAAGAAACTGCATACCATAAGAAATATATATTTTACTCCTAGGGAAAGCTGGCATTTATTTGTAACCACCTCCTTTCTTTGTAGGAGGAGAAGGTTTCTTTTGAAGGGAGGAAAGAAATACAGACTACACCATAGTACAGCACACCACAAATGCATCCCTTCACCTTACAGTAGTACTGTGACAGACCCACTTGACCCCTTAACCAAACTAGCAGTGGTTTGGTACAGGCTCCAAAGGAGGTAAAGGCTTCAGCTGTGTTATGACTGACCCAGAAATTAAAGTAACCATGGTCCCCTCTCCTCAAGCCTCAAATTAATATACATAACATTAGCTTGCAATTTTTAACACAAACACAACCCTGGCATCCCAGTTTGGTTGCAAACACCACCCTGCTATAACTGGGAAAGTATCAGAATGAGAATTTATTGGGATCGTAGTTCTAGAACAGTTAACAGCTAACTGATGCTCCCAACTACTTTAAAAAAAGAAAAAAAAATAAAAGCAAATTTCTATTGTAGAATCTGAAAGTAGGAGAAGATCGGAGTCCTCACATAAACAAGGAGGTAAAGAGACCCACTCTGGGGAAGGAAAAAGGCAAAGCCACCCATAATTATCACCTAGATAAGTGATTAATGCAATCTTATATGGTAAGAGAAAATTACTTCCCTATACATCTTCTTTCAGGACATGTTCCTTATATGTTTGCAAGAAATTTAGACCTGGCGTTGCCTTCTTCCAGTAGTATTCTCAGATCACCAAAGGCAAGAAAAGGACAGAAATGCTCAATTTATAGTACTAGCTGGAAAAATTTTTAAACAACTCAGCGATCAGTAATAAATTACCATTATCTGGCTGCATATTCCCACCTACTGTCTCATGTAACGTGGAAGGAATGAAAAACCAGAATACAGGCAGAAAGGAGCAGCAGATGAAAACAGCTTCCTCAAATCTCTGGAGAGGAAAATGAAGTGCCTCACAAGTTGCTTTGCAGGAGCGGTAGCCATATTCAAGGCACTGTTACATCACCACGGCGGCAAGCTTAGAACGCCAGCTTCAAAACACTGAAAGACTTCACTGTCCCCTTAGACAAGGAGTCTCCTGAGGACAAGGGCAAATGACACATTTCCTTCACTTCTTCAGGGAGCCACAAGGGTCAGCGACTGCCCAGAGCACGACCAGGAGCGACAGGAAGAGGGCCACAGGCAGAGCTGGAAACAAGGCCACGGGCACAGTCCGGGCCACGGGCACAGTCCGGGCCACGGGCACAGTCCGGGCCACGGACCGCGCGGGAAACAGCGTGCGGCCCAGCCCCGGCCGAGCTCGGCCCCTCGCTCACCGGCACCCCCCACGCCACGGGATGGAGGGAGAATAGGGAGAAAAAGGCAAAACCCCGCGGGGTGAAATGAGGAGAGGTCAACAGAACCGCACAAGGAGCGAGAAAAACACTAGAGAGAGCAGTAAGACTAACCAAATAACATTAAAAAAAAACAAATAAATAAATTAACTAAGCGATGCTCACCTCCCCCGGACCCAGACCGCCTGCCCGAGCTGCAACAACTTCCCCTGCCGCCTCCATACTGGTCATGGCATCACAATGGTCCGGACTATCCGGTTCGGTTCGGCTCTCCCGGATAGGCCCCTCCTAGCGCTGGGGAAAGTTAACCCTGTCCTGGCCGAGCCCAGCCGGGACTCGAGACCAGCTACAGACCTGCACACGGAGTCTTGGCAGGAGAGGTCCAACCTACCTCCGCTTGTCTAAACCCCAGGAGGATGGCCGAGCCAAAGAGAGACCCAGCAACACTGGTACCTCCACTAGAGCTGAGAGAGGTCAGGCCAGAGCTTAAATGGGTTGTAAGGGCCCCACATGAGGCCGATCAGGGCTACCCAGGCCTCCTGAAGGGCTCAGGGCCCTGACGCACCCATCGCAGCTGAGCTGAGCTGAGCTGAGCTGAGCTGAGCTGAGCTGAGCTGAGCTGGGCGTCTCTGCCTCGGGGATTTGTTTCTGCATACCCTGAAGACAAAGGGGCAACGTGGTTGAAGAGCATTGACAGCTCTATGTGCTAGCATAAGGTCCTTATTACCTTCTGACAGGTAAGGGACGTCTTGTGGGCTGCTTCTCGCCGTGGCCAGCTCTGGGTGACAAGGTTGTGCCTTTGCCCAGGGTTTCTTGGCAGCTGGGAGAAGAATCCTGAGCAGGCCGGGAGCACCTGCACTTTGTCAGGGGAAAAGAGCAGGAGCCTTCATGTTCCTAAATCACTATGTTCTGAACTTCTGCTTTCCCGGAGAGACCATAAATCAGCCTGGAATCAGCAGAGGTGTAAAAGATAGGGTGGAATTGGTTTTCTAGGTATAGTGTAACTGAAGAAAAGAGATAAGTCATCTCTGTTGTTTTTGTTTTTCCCCAATTGAAGCTCCAAGGGAGAGAAAGATAAGGAAAGTAAACCATCTTTTATATTTTCCTTCTACTAGCTCAAGAAAATTCAGTTTGCATCAATCTATAACTGTTCTCCTGCAGTTGAATCTTTACTTTTTAGTTCATCAATTTTTTAAATGAAAAAAACCCCAAACTGAAAACATTGCTTTTGAGTCAGTATCTATTCATTTTCAAGCCAGAAGACATAGAAAAGGTTGTTTAGAAAACAAAGCAAATCAGGGTAAAAGCACCACCTGAGATAATTTTGAAGTTTTTCAAAGGTTTTTCTCTAACTCTGGCTAAAACTACCTGTTAAATTCAAGGTGCATTGGCAAAGAGGTCCTGAAAATCCTTTTCTTTTTTCTTACTGTTCCCCTCTTCTAACCAATTTCAAAGAGCAAATCCTTATTCCAGTTGAACCACTGCAAATAGAAATTTCAAAACCCATTATTTTCCTCCTAAATCATTAATTAGAAGGGAAGACTGTAAAAAAACAAATGAATTTATGACTAGCAAAAGATAGCAAGAAAAAAATTATTCTCATCTGAAAAAAACCCCCAAACATTTATCTGAATGATTATGAAAATGTCATTTGTACTGGAAACATCTCAACACTGCAACTCTGCCAACATAATTATTACTGCATTTTTTCCCTTGCTAGTTGGGGCACCCTTTATGGTGTTGCCAAGTGTCCTTGTACTAGGCAGATATAAACCCTGTGCTGTTTTTCTTGCAGAAGGATTTCCTGTAACTCTTCCCTCTTATGTCCTTCTTAAGTTTTAAATATGGACTGTGTGGCAGAATGGGTGTGACAGGTTATTACCAGACCACTAAATAACCAGTCAAAGTTCAGGACATGTGGTGTGAATGGCATTTTAAAGTTCCTTATTTAACTTGTTTTTTTCTTCTACCAATTGGATTTATTTCAGTTCCTAGGTCTCAGGATTCATCAGACATTGAATTTATCTGTTGCTTTATAGCCCAAACTGTTGGAGTATGGTATTTGAACATGAACATCGTTTTTTCTTCCCTGAATTTATGCATTATAGCTGTAGAGAAAATCTTTAAGAATCCTAAGAAGCTAAAAGGAGAAAAAAAAATTAGTAACTTCAGGCAGTCCTGTGATTAATTTTAGTTTTTTAATGCCTGAGCAAAGCACCACTAACTCACTGTAGCTATGTCTAATAACTCGAAACACCCCTGACAAGGCTATTGACCAGCCAAAGTTTGTGCTTAAATGTTCCAGCTGTTTACAAGGAATTTGTGTGTGGCAATAATTGTGTTTCTCCTAACTGAAAAATGAAGAGATTTTCCTATGAATTCCTCAAAATAAGTGAGCTAACCCAACCGTGGGCTGAAACTAAAGACTAATTCTCAACAAATACAATGTTTAGGACTGAAATCTTCCTGTGTCGTCAGCTGTGGATGTAGAGGTATTCTAGAGGTAGCCTGAGGAAATGGGTGGTATTAGGTTTTCATCACAGAGCTGCCTCTGTGGACCATCTGTGGAATTCATTCAGTAATGGTAGACTAGCAATAGTTTGCAGAATTTTCCTTTGAGCTCTACTCAACACCAAGGCCAAGGGTAAAACATCTAAGAAAAGTAAATGCGTACTTAGACTTTATTTTTTTATTTTTAGCAGATTTGGGGCACCCCACTTCTATGCTGTTTGCATCCCACTTTCAGCCAAGGCTTGTATGCAAGCTGAACTGCCTGACTGCGCTGACTTTGACCCTAGATTGTCTCTGGTATAGGTTTCTACAGAATAACCTTTTGAATCAGTTGTTGGACTTCAAAAGATGAAGCCTACGAATACTTCCTAGGTCCTGGCTCATCTGACTCCACATCATCTGTCCTTATTCGTAAAATCATCTGTCTCTCTATGTGGTTGTCTTGGTGCTCACCGGGCAAGGTGAGAACAACAACTTGTAAAATGGGTTGTCCAAATTTCAGGAGGTCCAAATGCCTCTGTGTCCTTCTTTCAGCTCAGGATAAGGTTTCAGCTCGTTCACTCCCCTTATAAAGTCACCTAGAGTATACAGGAAGGTGGAGAAGCAAAGATAAGCACAACCGTTGTAATCAATGACAAATTGATTCTTCAAAATATGTTCATGGACATTGTTGCAAAATGTGGTGAGGTACCTTTGGAATTTGTTCTAGGTTGGCTCATTTGTGCCTTTGCACATTCCTTTGTTTTATGCTAAGTGTGCATCTTGCACAAACTGTGCATCTTGCCTCAGTTCAAAATAGGTTCCCTACAAATGCTTAAGCCCTGAACTGCAGATATTTGGTATGCAAGGTAGGATTAACCTTTTTTAGTTGTCTGGAAGTTAGGTATTTAGTCCAAGTGGCATGTCTGTATTAGTCAATGAAGAAAAAAGCACCTTCAAAGAGTGATCTATTACATCAAAGTCACACAACTAAGCTTATCCAGCAGTAAGACATAATTGGTGTAGGAGGGGTGCACAGTGCTTTAACTTGCTCTTTTTCAAATGTACAGATAAAGATAAACCCCTCTTTAAAGACCACTGTTTGATACCCGGGAGATCTACAGTTTACCCTGTGAAGACCGGTGGATGTGCATCGTCAGTGTCCCTCGGGGTTCAAGAATCCCAGTATGCAGATAAAGCAGTTTGGCTCGAGAGACCAGCAGGCAGAAAGCCCATGGCATGTTTATAGCAACAGTTTTTTGGCTTATATTTATCTGAAGGATCCCACTTTAGGTTTAATTACATTCTGTGTAAATCATAAGTGAAGTTACATAGAAAACTGGAGAGCTCCTAATGTAGAACATTTTTTGAGCGTGCTGCAGTTTGTAGAGAAAGAGCTTCAAGCAGCCAGGGCAGACTGAGAAAAACCTGAGCAATAACCTGGACCTTTGTGCTAAGAAAACTCGTGCCAGGACCTGTTGGCTCTGCACAAAAGGCCCAGAACCAAATACTTTGG
This sequence comes from Ceryle rudis, assembly GCA_033439905.1. Classification (NCBI taxonomy): domain Eukaryota; kingdom Metazoa; phylum Chordata; class Aves; order Coraciiformes; family Cerylidae; genus Ceryle; species Ceryle rudis. The sequence goes on along the minus strand of JAAGNO010019552.1, from coordinate 262,006 downwards.
AGTTCCCCAGGGAAATGTTAATGCTAATTAAGTCTGTAACTTCTGGAGGTGCTTTTTGTTCTTCTTAAAATATGCTGTCCTGGGAGCTCCAGGACAGCTGAGGTGATTTCAGGCCAGTGTGAGGCACAGACACTCCTACCTAAGGCTGTCTTATCTCTGCATGTGGTTTCTGGGTCAGGAATGTGCATGCATACACAGATGGGCTGCATATGTGCTATAAATTCTGTATTTCTGGGGCACATTCAAATGACAATGCATGTGTTAACGATCTGATATACAGCAGGCTGCTGAGGGAAATGAAGAGAATCCACAAATTCTTGGATTTTGGAAGACAAAAGGCAAAACACAGGAGTAGTATGGGAGAAGGAAGACCAGGGTGCCTTCACAAAGCCTGCTGTCCTTAGAGCTTCTGCCTCAGCATTCATATCACAGGCTCCATTTGACTTCGTAACTAAGAACACCTTAAGAGATGAATCCAGGTGGCTTTTTCTTCCTCAGAAGACACGTCTGAAAGGCATCTTCCAAAATCCCTTTTCCCAACTTGGGTAAATCTTTTAGAGCTTTCCTTGGCCCCCTGCTCCCTGGTACCTAGCACTTTATTATCCATACATGAAAAGCATAACTTCAGCTTATTCAAAACATAGAATCATAGAACTGTCAGGGTTGGAAGGGACCTTAAAGATCATACAGTTCCAACCCTCCTGCCGTGAAGCTGGATCCATATTCAAAGGCTGGGCACCCCTGGTGTTCCCCTACTCCCTTGCCATGAGCACCCCTAGGAGTGAGCAGGATCCTCATGTGGAGGTCTCGCATGTATCAGGATTGGGGGGGGCCTGCATGGGGAGCTGCTGCAGGAGGATGGATGGGCAGGATGATGCGCAGCCTTTTTGTGCAAGTCTAGCAGTAGAGAACACCACGGAACCCCTTATTGGGTGCTGTGTCCATGTACAGAGGTGCTTTGGTTTGCCTTGCTGTGGAGTGGGAGTTGGGGGTCCCCACAGTGGTTCCCCTGGGGCTGCTGGGGTGCAGGCTGTGCTTTCCTTGGGTGCTGTTGCTGCTGGGATGGGCTTAGATTAGCCTCTCTGGGATTGAACTGCTGTTTTCTTGGGGAGGAGGGAAAAGTAGGGCAGGCTCCCCGGGATGGAGTGTAGGGGGATTTTTCTTGCTTGCTGTATGACTGTGCTAGAAATGATTCACAGTGCAAAGACATTATTTTCCTTCACCTGAGTTCCAATAACACGCAGTACAGAGCTTCCTCTGTAACTATGATGCACAACTAAAAGTAGTAACTGGTAATGATACTGTAGAAGAAAGGAGGAGATGAAAGCTGTTACTTTCTAGTGGGAATTACTGCTGCTTTCATTTTCATGTAAATGGCATCTCATTCGGAGCTGATGAATCCCCTCATATTTCCATTAAATAGTTTATATAGCCAGTCCTCTTTATTACTGTGATTCTTCAGCATCTCATTATTGACAATGAAGTTTTTCTAATATATATATTATAAATATGCATAGAAATAACATATAATTGGCTTTAATTTTCTGCTGCCTGGTACCCACTTTCCTTTTCCTATGCAAAAGAAAGTGCCAGCAGATGTGAAAGATTACTGTATCAGCATAGGAGTTTCTGTAAGAGCTAATTCGATAATCCACATGGAAATGAATCAGATTTTTCCTTGCAGAATACAGTTGTGTTAACTGTCTCTAATATCAAATGTAAATCCCTGGTATATGGGGAAGTTAGGGGACGTGAGATACAAACCCACTGCTTGCCAAGCTCAGGTACAAGGGCTTGCAAATCAACACCCTTTCAGCCAGCTCAGGAAGAGCTGAAATGCAACATGTCACTTTGAGAAGCTGAAGGGGAAAGAGAAGAAAGTCTGTTGCTAAACTAAGTTGGCCTTTTTGTTCAGCAGCTTAAGAAAACAGGCACAGGGAGAAAAAGCAGAGTCACTCTGAGTGACCTGGTCCTGGCTTGAGGTTATGAACAGGAGCCTGGTAGAACTGGCATGAAACATGCTTAGGAGAAAAACTTGGAAAGGACTTCTGTGGTCAGGGTGCAGGCACTGAGAAGGAGGGGAAAAAAAAGAAAAGATGACTCAACTAGCTAGTTTGAAAGCAAGTTTCACTCTGACTCAGAAAAAGAACTGAAGACAGTTCTTGCAGTTCTAGTCAATATATCAACGTTTTGGAAGCGGTGAGTGGAAACTTAGAAACAAGGGGTGGTGCACAGGGAGCTCAGACAGCTTAAGCTGGTGGAGATGGATGTGTTTAGGCTGCTTGGTTAGTTAAGGTGAATGACGAGATCGCCAGAGCCTGCGTAATTGTTTACATTAATCCTCCTCTGTAAATAACATTCCTCTAGGAGTGTGTATGGACACATAACATTCCACTTGGAGTCGCGTTAAATAATTATGTTAAAAACCAACCAAAATCGGATCTAAGCCCATGAATGATGCCGCTGCGAATGGCTTTAGCAGAAGGAAAGGAGGACTTGATATGAAAAGTATGTTTTTCTGTCCTGTCTTCCATCTCTTTCATGGTGCAAGCTGAGTAGGATTGATGTGGTGCTTAAAAGGGCTGGCTCTCCCACGCACCCGTGGAGCAGGATGGTGGCCGTGCAGCAAGGTCAACCACTTTGAGCAAACTTTCTCGTGTAAATGGGGAAGTCTCTGCTGTGAAATGATGCCTACAATTTCCTCACCCCTAAACAATGTTTCGTTTCCATTGTCTAATTTTCATCTGCCTCCATGGAGGAAAAATGGTTTATTTTCAAAACAGGAACAAATGGAAAGTAATGAGGAAACCCGTTCTGTGGTCAGCGGAGCATTTTGTTTCTTCTCTGAAACCTGGTGATGCTTGTTTTAGACATATATAGTGGGTTTTGACTTTACTGCTTTTCTGCACTGCCTAAACTTCATAAAAGTGAGTAAAAAACAGATGATCACATCACTTGCCCTGCGCTTGTTCCGTTTTCTATTTAGGTCTCATCTCTTTGTCACTCATTTTCATCCAACTTGCTTACACATTCTGATGCTATGTTGCGCATCATTTCTTGCCTCCCGCCGTTATAGCAAAGAAAATCTGATGTTTGCTCTCATCACCTACTCTTTTAAGGAAAGAGAAATCAGAAAAGACTAATTGCATCATTCAGCCAGCAAAAGTGGAGAGAAAGGGAAGCGATAATGGGATAGACTTGCTTCCAAAAGTAAAAGATTGACTTAGCCAGGCCTCATCTACTGTTGACTTCAAAGTACTTAAAGTCCCAGAGCTGGACTCTGGTTAAAGAAGCTTTGACTCGATGGTAAGAATGTGCAAACACTCAGATAAGATAAGCCCCCTGAGCTTTTACTTAATCATCCTGATGTTTTGAAGTTGTACTAGAATAAGTAGTATAGTGAGCAAACATCCTCCTGATACTGGAGTTTTGTTCTGAGGTTTTATTTGTCCCATTGCTCCCTGCCTTCAGATCTCCTCTATCTTGGGCTTCTTGCTTCCTGTGGGGAGGACTTCACAAATGGTAATGAACTTGAGGAAAGATGAAGAGCGAGTGGAGGAACCCTGGAGGAGGAAAAACAAGAATGATCAAAGGTTTAAAAACAACCATGACCTTTGGTGTATGACTGAAAGGACTCGATGATCTCCAGAGGTCCATTCCAACCCCTAGCATTCTGTGATTCTGTGAAAGAATGGCATTTATTAAATGTGGAGAGGAGAACTGCAAGAGACATAATGTTCTTTAAATACACAAAAGTTAGCTGCAAAAGACTAAACTGTTCTTCATGCAGTGTGAATAAGAATGGTAGTGAAAGGTTTAAATTACAGGAAAGGAAATTTTAGGGAATAAAAGATGTTCTAAGGAGACCGAGGCACTGAATTGCCTAGGGGTGTGTGGAATTGCTGTCACTGGAGAGTTTTAAGAACAGAAGAGTCCAACATTTCTTGGAAATTAGGTTAATTAATGCCAGTACCAAATCTGTAGGGGAGAAAATCTGATCCTTTCAAATCAGTGGGATATTATGAGGAACATCCTTATGTGGGTTTCCTTTCCACTATCCTCTCAAACAGAAAAAAAATATTGTACTAAAAACATTTTTAACAGCAAAAAACCCTTTAAAATATTGACAGATCATATTCTATTGATTTTGCAAAGATGGAGTTTTGTGTTTTCTTCTGCTTTTGGTGAGAATTGCATTGGTTTGGTGTTTTTTTCTTTAATTTTAAATTTTATTTTATTTCCCCGAAATAGATCATGCTCTTCTATCCCAAGGGGAAGTACATGAGTATTTTCTTTCCTTTTCTCTTCATGATTAGAACAGCATTAGAATCTAAACAAGTCCATGTGTTTTTTCAGGACGGTGAATAAACCCCAGTATTTTACTGAAGAGACACAAACCAGAGCTTCATCCGGCCACATGCTGGTTATCTTCACGCAGCAAATCCAACCTCGGGCCTTAAGGGGAGGGGCTCTCGTTATACATGCAGCTCCAGCAGCTAAGGTTTTGATCTTGCAGGATGAACTACCGACAAAGTTCCACCAAAATATCAGTCCCTCCAGGACCAAGAGAAAAGGAGAGAGACCTCCTTTTCCTCCCTCCGCATGTAACTGGCCATTGGCCCAGTAGCAGCAGAGAACAGATGTTGGGAGTGCTGTGGGCTGGGCCACGGCAGATTCAGCCCCCTCTGTCTGATCCACCTGAAATGCGTGGAAGAGGAAAGGGCCTGTCCTGAGGTGCAGAAGGGCTCGGGGTGTAAATCTCTGAGGCTGGTGGGTTTTAGGACTGAGCTGTCTGATGAGCAAACTCTGAGAATGGGCTCAGGCTCAAACTGCCTGTGTAGTGTGAGCAGAGCTGTTAAGTGTTCTGGGTCATAAACTACAATTATGGTCGTGGCTGGTTGATGACTTTATGCAAAACACTGTTTTGTATCTTTTTATTGATTGCTTTCAATCCTCCTGAGCTGAGGCTTTCTGATGTGTTTGAGTCAGTCATCTGGCAGCTCTTTGCCACAGGAGCTGAAGTGATGTTACTTCACAAAGTAACTGTTGAGTTACTGAGTTGTTCTCATGTGTAAGTTCTTTAAAGCAAAGAGGAAAATTTTGCAAAGCATTTCTCATCATGAACAAGAGAGAGAGCAAGCTCGCTTTTGCAGCACTGGGAATATAAAAAACAGAGCACAAGCCCCAGTAGCCCTCCTTAATGCTCACTGATGAGGACACTGTTTCTGAATCCTCGTCCTTAAGATTGTTTTGGGTACACCTCACTTCTGTCTTGGGACAAGTGAGCGTGTCATTTGCACTTGCCCTAGGCAACCATTTGGCAAAGGAGAGATTTTCACCCATCAGCTCCCATAGATCCCAGAAAGCCCAGATACAGTTGGCTTTATTTGTTGCATGTCACTGTGGTAGAAGGTCTGGCTACTGGCTTAGCCATACTGTAAATAAATGATATATGTCTGACCAGTGTTTGTGTCATGAAGTATCAACTACAAGGCCCTGCTAGGAGCTGAAACCTCTTTATTATTAAGCTCTTCATTAACTCTTTGAGAGCACAGTGCTAGCAGAGGAAAACATATCAAATATTTAGAATCTACCCAACTAAGAGAAAACAAATTCTCTGCCTGATCATGGTTAAGACAGTCTAGCAAAGCAAGGTTTGTTTACACACGGTCTTGATGAGGCACTTAGCTTCTGCTGGAGTCCTACTGGGGACTGCTGGAGCCCAAAGGGGCACATGGATCCAAATCTTACAAATCAACCTAGTTTCTGGGATGGGCAGGAGCAAGGCTGTCAAATGAAACAGTTCTGACCTTTGCAGAAAGAGGCAGTTGAAATCTAGCTGTGGAAACAGTGCAACGTCTGAAACTCGGCCCTTCCTTTCAGTGAAACCTTTCCAAAGCATTGCTGAAGTTTGTTTTACCGAGGGTTTCAAACAAAGCGGCGCTGGCTGCTGGATGATAGACCTTTAGATATTGCAGTCCAAGCACGAAAGAAGGGCTGGTGTGTTTCCTGTCAAAATGCTTTTGCTTTTTATTGAGCTAGTGGATATGAAATTGCTTCAGTCTGGGGAGTTGGGAAGAATTCAGGGCAGCCCTGTGCTAAAGCGAACACCGACATCAACTGACTGATATGATGCTGTTGGAGGAACTAGGAGAAAGGCCTCAGAGGTCTTTCAGTGTCATGTCCTGCCTCTGTCTCTGGGTATCCATTTCATAACAGCATTCATAAATGCATCAAGATGGATTTGAAATCGACCAGGCCCACAACTCAGTGGCTCACTCCTGTGATGTGAGAAGGCTGCTTCAAAACCTTATCTAAGATGGTTAAAATCCTTCTCGTTTCCAGCTGTAGCATATTACTGTCCTGCCTGTGGCCATTTATTAATGAAGGCTTTGAGCAAGGCCATTTATTTCATCAAAATTAAGTTCTTGTGCCAACAGCTTTTTTTACCTCTCTCCCTTCCTAACATTTCTACTGATGGATGCCGCTCCAAATGTTACACCATGTTACATTGCCAGAGACCTGGGTTAATAAGAAAACACCCCCCTTCCACCTGTCTTTTCATCTGAAACTGGTTTTTAACCCTCTCCTAAGATTTTCAAAAATTTAAGTTTCGTCCTCATTTCCTTTGTCCACATTTTCCTCATCTGTTTGTGGTCTGTTCCAGTCTGTCCTTTCTGGAACGTGAAGTATCCCCAGCACATTCTTTTAGTTCTTGCTTTGCCACACCAAACTCCCCCTGGTTCTGATTCACTTGTTTGCACCCTTTTCTGGATCCATCTCCAGGCCTCTGGGATGGGTAAATGTCTTTCCACTGTAGAACAGTCTGCTCAGAAAGATTCGGGTTTGTGTTTTTTTTTTTTAATGGGAATATTGCTAGAAGGGACAAATTTTTTTTCAAGGCATCTTTTACAAAATCTAGCAGATTTTTCCAAGCTATGAGTTTCATTAACTGGAATATTCCTTTGGCACCAAAGGTAGGATTTTGTGGTGTTCTCTGCCAGAATCTTGGCTCTGGGGAAATTCTAGATATTCACTGCCATGGATTTACTTCTAGAGCCCTTTTGCTCTGCTAAATCAGGTTGCAGTAGGGTCATTTTCCTCTAGGCCAGAGGGATAATCGCTCTATTGCTTCTAGTTTCGAATCTTCTTTGTAATGCCCAGAAGATCCTCTGGATATCCTGTACTCCTCTGGATAAAGTGTTTTCTTTTTGATGACTTTTATTTTTAAATACGTGTACGCACTTTCTCAGTTTTTATCTGAAGTTTTCCATCCAGTGTTTGATTATTCGTGCTGAGGTGGGCAACACGCTTCTGACACGGACCTTTAGTAACAAATGTATATTATCAGCAAGGGGAAATTCCAAACAACAGAACACTTCTGTGTGGCAGAAGATCCTTTTGTTTTTGCCTACACTTTGCATTTTCAGGGAGAGAAGCTGAGAAGAATGTGAATGCAGTCAGTACTCACGGAGTGGCAGTGAGAGTGGGGAGGCTTATTCTCCATCCTATTGCACCATGTTGTAGGAGAGGTGATAGCACCAATTCAAAGAGTTTCCAAGCCCCCTTGCTTTCTATTCCTCCTCACTGCAGTGGGAGGCTGGGTGCAGCTGGGCAAGGATTCTGAGCTAACCTCCCTAACAGCTCAGTGTTACTCAGCAGGGATTCTTTACCGCAGCGCTGGACGCGCAGGGGATCACTGCTCCAAACGTGTGTGCTGGTGCCAGCTGGGGACCCGGTTTATATGCAGGCTAAACATACATATTCCTGATATTTCCTAGAAAGGGCAGTCTTATGCTAATGGATTCCTGGAATTCATTTGCATAGTCCGAGCATGCTTAATAAAATTAGGGTTAGAGTCTTTTCCCCCTTCGGTGGTCTTTCATAGTCTTCCTCACACTGTTTGTTAGTTGAACTCTGGGTTTCCTTTGCCCATATGTGGTCATGGGGTTAGCTCATCCACCCTTTGGCTCATCCATCCATCCTGGAATGCTTCAAGAAGGCCAATTTAAATTAGTTCCCAGGTGGTTATCATCCTTTTCTCTGCTTATCTTGATGCCTTGAGCCCCTGTTATCAGGGGTGCTCAGGCTTAACAAACCATTTCAAGGCCGGTTTGGTTTTTGCCAGCAACAGGTTGTGTGTTTCTCATTATCAGCTCTTCCCAATAGATGACTAAGCCATGCACGGGAGGCTAAGGAAAGAATACAAGCAAAGCTGCTGTGTAACACAATAAAAAAAATACGAGTAAAGGTGTACTGGTAACATTTCTGTGTATCAGCTGGGGGGTGACCAGGGATATCTACCGGAGATAACTACCTGACGGGAAGCTGCAGTCAGGTGGGGTCAGGCTCTTCTCCCAGGCAACCAGTGACAGGAGGAGAGGGCACGACCTGAAGCTGTGCCAGGGGAGGGTCAGGTTGGATATCAGGAAGCACTTCCTCATGGAAGGGGTGATCAGACTCCGTAATGGACTGCCCAGGGAGCTGGTGGAGTTGCCATCCCTGGAGGTGTTTAAGGACTGGATGTGGCGCGTAGTGACGTGGTCCAGCTGATGTCGTGGTGTTGGGTCATAGGCCGGACTTGATGATCTTGGAGGTCTGTTCCAGCCTCAGTAATTCTGTGATCAATCCTTTCACCACATCTGTCACCTCTTTGTGAGCCTATATTCAGGCAAGCTCTGCTCTGCTCCAGAGTGGGAGATGCATCCCTAGGGAAGGAAAAGGGGAGAAGAGACTATTTCCATCTGCCCCCTCACCCCAGCGCCACGGTATAGAAGAGTTATGGGTAGGGAGCAGGCCACGGAGGGACAGCGGGAGCCACTGGTGAAAGACTGGTGTACGGTGCTGTAGTGTTACTAGCGCCAAATTGTTGGGTGGGACACTCAGCCAGAATCGTGGTCCTGCTGAGACATCCTTGGGTCACTGTTGCTGTATACTCTGTGCACCAGGCTCGCAGAGCTCAGGGTGCAAACCCCCCGGTAAGGCTCGTGAGCTGTCAGTCATCCTTGGGAGCCCCTTGCTCCTGGCTAAAAGGGGCTCTGCTATGGGGTTCGAGGACATAGTGTCTCACTTGCTCCGATTCTGGCCTGGGTTGGTTTCTGCAAATATTAACGTTGGCTTTTCCCTTTCTCAGCCCACCTCCTCATATGGTAAGAGACCACATGTATGAATAATGTGGCAAGCATTTCTTTTGGAGGGGTTGGAGAATGCAACTTTCCTAGAGTTAGATCCAGAATTGGCAAGAATCGCTGCTGCCACTCGGCTTTTGGACTTTGCAGAAGCAACAGCAACCCCTTTTCATTAGCAGGCATCTGGGGCAGATCTTCTGAAGGCAGTGGGCACCAGGGAGCTCTATTTGAGATTATTTACTTCATAGTCACAAGCCACTCATGCTGCTGAACAAGGGGTTTGCTGTGTGGGAAGTGTCACTGCTCTGGAACTGTGTATGGTTCCAGCAGCCCCAAGATGGCTCTTCAGAGATGGCTGAATGACATGATTGACTGGGGGAGGAACCACATAAGCAGGAGCCCCCTGCAAAGTTGGGAGTCAAAAATGTGTTTGTGGGTATTCTCTTGACAAGAGCAGGTTCTTGGTCATACCAGTTAAAAAATTTGCTAGTAAACTGGAAGCATGGTTGTTTAATAAGAAAAAAGGTCAAAAAGCATATGATGATTGTATTTGGGATTATGGAACAAATCTTGAGATATCAACCTAAATCTAATGCAGCCCTTTTTTTACAGGTTGCTTATTGCTTATTGAAAATAAAATTAAACCAGCTTTGACTTTGGCCCACACAGAAAGCTGAAATACTGAAATAGCATGAAAGGACATTTTTTTTTTTTCTTATAGTAATTTCTGACCACATGAAAATAAGGAGGTACTACAAATCTTTCAAGAAAGTCTGACTTTATGAGGTTTCCAGCGTCATTTCCAGATTAAACAGATTTGGCTCAATGTTCAAGCTCCTTTAGGCTCATCCGAACCGAAGACATTTTCTGAGATTTATGTCAGTCTGGGCTTTACTCCTCTATGAGGCTTACTGCAGATTGTTGAAAGCTCTATCTGTGGGTATATTTAAGGAAAAGGTGCAGATCATTCAGCCTGAATCTCAAAAGCCCGGATTCTGTTGTCAGCAGCAAACTTGGGATCACTGAGCAGATCAGTAAAAGTCTGACAGACTCTTGGACAAAGTTCCATGGAAAGGGGGTCCAGGTTAGATTTTAATTTTTGAATTTACTCAGTTTAGAGAAGAGAGAATATTGAGGAATGGGAACACTGCTGTGGGATTTCCTGCTGTGCCACAGGCTGCTTTGATTTTTAAGCTGGCTGTGGAACTTCTAAAAGCTATTTAGGTATCCAGTTGCTGTTGATTTTAATCAGAGGTAAGGAAAACCCGCTGAGAGTTAGCTCATTACTTTCTGAGCCGATGTAAGTAATGATTTCATGACAATGCTGGTGGTGAAGCTCAGTTTTGCAGAGTGTAGCTGCTGAGCCTGCTGGGCCCAGGCTACGTGAGTATCTGCAGCCTGTGGTACCGTTTCTCTGCGCAGAGACATTGGTAGCTGCCTTCAGATTCCAACTGGTCAAAAGGGTTGAGAGGTGGCTTAAGGTGTAGGAATAAGGTTAAGAGAACTCGAACCCGAGTAAGATACTGGAAGATAGCTTCTGTGTTTCAGGTCTGCATGTAGCAGGGATGGTAGAGCACTTCGGAGTAGCGTTAGACTGTGAAGTGCTTCTTTGCCACAAGGATTAGTAGGACCATTTAAGGATTTGGAGATTGTTCTGAAGAAAAAAAGCTTTTGAATTAAGGCCAGCTGTTACAAGGAGATGTTTTCATATATTTGAATATCGGCGATGTGCCGGGTCAGAATCACGGGGTTTCATCTAGGAAATCAAAATCCTACTTCTTTTGATGTCTGTTGCACTTTAACGCATCTAAGCTCTCTCCAGATTCATTGGAATGTAAATGCAGTGAGGTCACGCTGTGTAAAGGCTTCCTTTAGCTCCCTGAATGGGCTGTTCAGCTGCCATTTGGTTCTTAAAGCAACTTTCTGGACTGTGACAAAGGAGATGAAAACACTAGGTCTTATGACTACTGAACTTTGTCTTTCTTACATGCCACTCCTGTAAAGAGTCAGATGAATCTGGACAGGATGGAACTTGTTTATTTTGTAGGGAAAAAGATGAAATAACTGAAAGTCTAACAATTAAACCCAGCAATCTTTGCAAAAATGAAATTGTCCTAATTCTGGAAAAAAAAGGCTTTTACTATAGTGCCCATCTTTCTGAAAGCAATAATGTTTACCAGATTGGTATTTTTGGCTTTTATCATTAAAAACAAAATAAGATGTATAAAGGAGTTTTGGTAAAGATGTTACCTGTAACAAAATCTCATCACTTCAGATATTTTTGGTATCATGAGATCCATGCCTCTTTCAAAAAGATCTTCGGACTCCCAGCGGGGAGGGTGTTTACAGCTCTGGACCTTTGACATTTAGGATCATAGAATTGGCAGGGTTGGAAGGAACCTTAAAGATCACTCAGTTCCAACCCGCCTGCCATGGGCAGGGACACCTCCCACTAGAGCAGGTTGCTCAGAGCCCCATTCAGCTTGGCCTTAAACATCCAGGGATGGGGCTTCCACCACCTCTCTGGGCAACCTGTGCCAGTGTCTCACCACCGTCATTCTTCCTAATGTCCAATCTGAATCGACCCACCTCTAGTTTTGATCCATTCCCTCCAGTCCTACTGCTACCCAACAGCCTAGAAAGTCCCTCCCCACCTTTCTCGTAGGACCACTTAAGATACTGGAAGGCCACAATAAGGTCTCCTCGGAGTCTTCTCCAAAATGAACAACCCCAACTCTCTCAGAAAATAAATAACTTGATTATTTACAGGCAACATAGTCTGTCTACTTATATAACAGAACAACAGTTGTGTAATCACCACTGCGGAGTTAAAAGTCACATGATTTGAGTTTGGTTTAAACTCAGCTGGTTCTTGTTTCTTAATGGGTTGCTGCTCTCTTGTAGGCACCCTCGAGGAGAGAGTGTCTGGTAATTTGAAACAGCATTTCATCTTTGTCTGTTCATGCTTTATTACTTTGTTATAGCTTTCAAAACCTCCCAAACTGCCAGGGAAATAGCTTCCAGTATTAGTTATCCGGACTAATTGCACGCTTCTGCGTGGAACTGGTCAGGTGCTAATGGCTCAACAAGAGTTTTCCTAGTGAGCATGCTTGCCCTTATGCATGAACAACTGCCCACAGATCAGTTTGCAGACTTCAGCTTTTAACAGGCCACAGAGACTTGGGACTGCTTTCAAGAACATGGTGGGTGTAGCACAGAGGACTGGAAGGATGGGGGATCAGAGGCAGCAGTCGCAAGCAAACATATGTATGTGTGTGTAGGACAGAAAATCCATTTTCTGGAGGAAAAAAATCTGAATTATGTTCCTGAGGAACTGGAAATACAAGAGTCCCCACACCAGGACCAGAGGATTTGAACTGAGTCTGTGGTTAAGCGTTCAGACCCTGCAGAATATTAATGCCCATCTTTTGTGCTATACCAGTTCCTATGTTCTAGAAGCTGTTCTTTTGAACTGCAGGTCTTCTGGAAGTAAAATAACAAGGAAAAAAAGAAAACAAATCTAATTTATCCTCGATAGGAGTTGGTATAGAATAAAATAACTAGATTTCCTGTAGTGTTCCATTTGATGACTCTTTGTAGTTGTATTAGAAACCACTGTTTGGGAGATAAATTGACAGTGGTGGGGAAAAAAAAGGTTATCTGGCTCATTTGTTGGAAAGGAGAAAACATGAGAGGTTTCGGTGTTAGGAATTCACAAGTATTTCCTTTAGCTACCCTGTGTCTCCTTTTTTCTTGCTCTTTTTCTTTTCTAGTCTAAGATTATTTTCTTCCTTTCCTGTTTCTCCATCATCATCTTTTTACTACTTCTGCTGTACTCCCCATGGCCTGGAAGAGCTCCCTTGCCCCACACCCCAACTCCCCAGTTCGGGTGCCAGCAAGTCCACTTGTTTTTTTCTGCTCGGTCTTGTACTTTTAGTGTCCTGTCTGTCAGATCTGTTAGAACATGTTTAAGATCTGTTTTTCCCCCAAGATATGCTGAACTATATAAGGAGACCTAAATAAGTATGGAAAACTATCTTAATATGGCTGTGGCCCTACAGTAGCTGCCCTGGGATGTCTGTTGATAGTAAATGAGAGCAGAGGAGATCTACTAGCACAGGCTTTTGTCTCCTGGGAGATGCAGTTCCCCATTGGAAGAGTTTGAAACTCCTGAGCTTGGCTCTCCTTCTAGAGGCAGGGTTAGCCTGGATCTGCTAAGTGACATGCTGTCTCTGCATAGTAGAAGTACTGCATCCCAGAAACCAATCCTTCTCTGTGCTAAAAGACTAGAACTGATCTTTTCCATAGTTACTCTGCCATTCTCCGTGTGGCTGCTACATTTTGTTGAGTGATGATAGCTACGTGCATGAGCAAGATGTCTATTCTTTAACCTCTGCCATAAGCTGGTTTTGATTTTCCTTAATGTAAAGCAAGCAGAGGACAATGGATCATATTGTGCCTGATTAAATTTTCTGAGAAAATGGTTTAATGTCCCCTGTGCACTATCTTAGCCAGATTACTTCACTATAACCACAAGAGAAAGCTGAATCGGCCAGCAGACCGAGCTACAGGTAGTGTCTGAATCCAGCTGCTGATGGGAAAGGCATTTTCCCCTTCTTCCCAAATCTTTTCCTGTAGCAGTGCCCACTGGGAGGGCTGTGGAGGCGATATTACATTGCAGGGACATGGGTCTCGTTCTCTGACAGCCTTCCATGACTTCATAATTTATAGCATAATAAAGTGAAAATCACATGTTGCTGTTTCTCCTCCTGGAGTGGGCAAGGCAACACTGCTGCTGCCCTGGGAGGCAGGATGTTATCTCTGATTTCAGAGGCTATTTTGGAAAGAAAGAGAGAATTGTTGAGGACTTTATATGGAAAGAAGCAAAGTCACTATTAAAAGGAGAAAAAGCACTCTATCAGTGCACAAGTCCCAAACACAAGTCGCTGTTTGGTGTGTATGTCTGAAAGAGACTTTATCCCTCTATTCTTTGTTTCTAATGTCTGAGGAATGCTGTTTAATGGAATGGGGCAGACAGGGTTCAGCCGAGACATGGATTTAATTCCTTACCTCCACATTTCTTGCTGAACTTTGCATGGTGAGAGGGAAGAGGTGGGGACAGGAATTTAAGCATTACACTCCCATTTACCAAAAAAAATAAAAAAAAAAAAAGGAAAACATTCCCAAAGGTGATACTGTTTGCAGGCATTTCTGCCTTTGCCTGGGCACTGATACAACTCGTGTGTTTGCACTATTACACTTTGCTCACAGCACAGGGCCAAGAACACGAACAGCATGGAGGGGATTATCCTCAGATCTAACTGCTTCCCGTGCTGTAGCCAAACTGCCAGTCGCGAGGCAGATGCTGTCAAATACAGGAGCACATGCAAAAGCAGGACCCGACGGGAAGCTGCTCTGAAGGTACAGGATGGGAGAAGTGGTAGAAAGAGCAGCATGTGGTTGGGGGTGGTGGTGACAAAGAGTGGCATTTGGTTACTTACAAAGCTGGAACTCTGAAGAGATTTGAGATTGGACATACCAACTGGAAAACAGAGGAATGCCCCTGGAAATAAAAGGGCAAATAATCAGCAACGTTAGACTCAAGAGAAGCCCAAAATAGGTTGTTTGAATATTTGTGGACCTCCTGGATCCTCTTATTCCATCAGCTTTGACTTTTTTGGTTCCCCACAGCTCTAGCAGTCCAGGAGGACTGAAGATGCTGCAGTGCTTTGGTGTACCTGGGGTTATATTGTTTATCAGCATCCTGCTCTGCCAACTTTTGCTAAGTGACAGCATAAATTGTCATACACCTTCACGCAGAGACTTGTGCCAAATATTCCAGTACATCATACACAGATACTGGGGAGCACATGTAAGAGAACTCCTCCTACTGTCGGACAGAACCAACCCTTTGGATTATACTTGGTGGCTGAGAAACAAGGTGTTCAGATTTGATCGGGGCAGGTATGTAACCTAGAGCCCAACCACACTCATGACAGCTATTTTTAGCAGGCTTGAGGACAAGGAAAATAGCTATGTTTTTAATGTTGAAAAGTCTGTACGGATAGTCATTCTGCACCGAGGTCATTTTCTTCTTTTTAACTCTTGACTAACCTCTGAATACAGACCCATTTCACGCCACACTTTGGGAAGTTAGATGGGCTCCCTGAGACCTGTGGGGTTTGAGCCATGTCAGGATTTCTTCAGTGCAGCGAGCTTGCCCTTATGGAGCTTGCTTGGCTGCTCTGTTTGGTCCAGACCTATTCCAGCTGCTTCCCACTGCTCAGCTGATACAGGCTCTTGATATTTTCATAGCTAGGTAAACGCCGCCAGCAAATCCTTATCCCCTTTGCCTCCCCTTTCCTCACACACGCACAACTGACAGGAAAATAAGCACTAACATGTCATCTTTAAAATAAGGCTGGGACATGGTTTCCCTATGAAGTAGTGGAAACACTGACATCATGTTTGGAACAGCGTTTTTCCCCTTTCCCCTTCTAATTGCACCGAGGTTTTTAAAGCCAGGGACGACAAAAAAAAAAGAAATTCTTCCCTTCTGGACTGGGAGAAGGTTCCCCTTAGGCTGCTGTTTGTCTGGGCTTGGCGTGACTCACGCTGCCCCTTTTGCAGTTCATTGACAAATTACTAGAACCAGGAGCTGGGAGCTTGGGCGGCAAAGGGAGAAAGAAGGAGAGCAAGTCAATTGGTGAAAGAAAATGAGGAGGAAACATTATTTGTGGAAAGTTCTGTGACTGGTTCCTTGTTTCTGTATTATATTCTTTTTCTTTCCACTTTAAAGGAAGTGGCTCCTATAGCAAGAATGACTCACTCACCAGACGTTGCCAGTGATGTAGGTTTGCCAGTTACTTATTATGTTAACCTTTTATCACAGCATGGTGCAAGTGCACGGTTCCAGATAATACCACAGATGTGAAGGCAGAGGAGGGGAACAGCAGGGGGTGGAAAAAACATCATTTATTGTCAGGCATCGGGCCTGTGTGTCTGCAATGAGACACAGCTCTGATGGCAGTTTGAGCTGACCTGAAATAGTATTGAGAGGCTTGTCCTCTGTGGACACTGCGTCCACACAACACGTGCTGGTTTTCACGGGGGTTGGGAGTTCTCTGTCTTGACAAAGCAGAGGAAACTCCCGCAGGCATAGTGACAAGCCAGGTACAACACCTTGTCATCTCATCACAATGTTTTTGATGCTGCAGCACAGTCTGGTTTTGAAGGCACCTGCTTCTGAGCTCTGCAGAGCTCTTCACGGATCCCTAAAGGATCCCTAACTCTTTGCTGGGGAGAAATTAGCCTTGTGCTAACAGAGAGAAGGGAAGGAAACGAGGGAAAAGACTGCAAGTAATGTAAGCAAGTGATCTCTCTATAGCTTCCCTTCTTTCCTCTTTTTCTGTCTCCACTTGATAGAAAATGACAGGGAAGTACAGTAAAGAACAGATAAATGGATCAAGATACGATGTCTAATCAGTCTGTGAGGGAAGCCCAAAAGTCACAAAAGGAGTCTGAACTCAGAAAAGAAAGCAAATGGGACAGTGTTTAGGAGAGAATCTGATTTTACTTAGTATCTGTGTTGCCTGTTCTGAAATAGTTGAGCTTGCAAGTAATGCTTGGTTTGTCACTCTTCTGAAATACTTGCGGACAGCGTTTTAGACTCAGCAGTAACGAGACCAAACCAAAGATGGTTGGTGCTAGAGAACTGATATTACACTATCCCAATCAAATTCACCTCAATAAAACTTTCCAGCAGTGGCCAGAAGCTGTTCTGCAAGAAGAGCTGGCTGATGGTTCTGTAACATCCCTGAAATGGTCTAAGTACCATCAGGACACGAGTGGTACGTCCGTACTGCGAAATGAAGGAGGTCTGGGAAGTGAGGGAGGGCAATCAAGCCA
Organism: Ceryle rudis; assembly: GCA_033439905.1. Taxonomy (NCBI): domain Eukaryota; kingdom Metazoa; phylum Chordata; class Aves; order Coraciiformes; family Cerylidae; genus Ceryle; species Ceryle rudis. The sequence goes on along the minus strand of JAAGNO010019552.1, from coordinate 244,970 downwards.
GGACTCTTGGTTGTCCATGCTGCTTTAAGTCTCTTACTTTAAGTAAGAAAAATCTGATGTTAGAACTGTGCATTGGTTCCTGGTCCTCCCTATCCAACAGTAAAAATCCAGTCCCTGGAGTAACTTAAAATCCACTGGTGTGGATTGACACAGGCTTTTTTACAGCTTTCTTGATGCCATCCCCACTTCCTAGGTGCATTTGCTGGAAGGTGCAGCACATGACAAGCCTGAAAACCTTTTAATCCAGACTGGCAGGTTTTATTACTACTCCTATCATCTAATATCTCAGGACTGTCAGAATAACTCCATCTGATAAAAGTCTGCACACATTTTCAAGGTAGAGTTGGACTGCTCTTTGTTCAAACACAGGCATCCCAAGAGCAGTAGTGCTCTGCTATCCAAAAGAAACTAGAGCAAGTTAGGAATCTTTGTGCTTATTTTTATAACTGTCTCGGGCATCTAGGGGTGTATCCACTCCAAGTTTGAAGTTCAGAGTTTGTCACCTCTCAGATGTGCCATTGCTACAGGATATGGGAGAAATTCTCTAAAGTGTATCAGAAAATTGATCAGTCTTTAAAGAAAAGCTATTAAAAATGCTTTTAACTCGGATAATTTCATTTATTGGCTGTAGAGCACACAACTGCCAGAACCTGTTAGTGAAGCAACTGGGAGGAGGAAAAGGAGGAGTCTGCACAACTGGGGTGCTGAAGAGCGTCATAGGCTCTTTAAACATTGTTAATACTGTAGGAGATGAATGTGTGCACCTTGAACATTTGTGCAAAGAAGGTACAAAATGTTTGTTTCGGTGCTTTACAAGTGGCTGACACCATAGTCAGAAAGGAATAGAGCGTGTAAGGGTGAGTGCCGTGATTGTAGTTACACATCCTCCAGGAAAATGCTCTTGATGAACTCTCAGCATTCTCTGGTCCCATCAGTGTTATTTTACAGCTTAGCTGGTACACACATCAGAATCATGCACAAAACCAACCCTTTGTTTTAGACAGAACAGTGAGGAGCTATGTAAGCAGGACACAGTTTTAATCCCTGTATCCAAAGTTTGGGGTTGTTTTTCTTTGATTTGATGAAATGGAAATTCAACTGTTACTTTGACAGTGCCATAGGAAAAAATCTAGAGTGAAGGACTGTAAATAGAGTTTGAGCTGACATTTCAGCTTGGAAGTCAGGGGGAGGAATGAAGCCAGTACGAATGCTCACTAGAATCTTGAGGGAAAACTTAACATTTAAGAGACGCTTTTTTTTTTTTTTTTTTTGTCCCCTAACTGATATTGCAATTTGTAAAGCTGCATCTGAAGGCCATTTGTTGTTGTATTCAAGATACCAATTCAAAACACACTCTTATTTAACACAAACCTACTTGCCATCCTCTTTACTTAACCCCATCTCTACATTTCTCTGCTTGTCTTTGAATTCTCTGCAGTAATTCCTGAATACAGGTTGAAAATGAAGCTATTTACCAGCCCAGAAAGATGAGAAGATTTGGTAACAAAGCAAACTCAGTGTCTGCAGTGGGGAGCATTTCTCATCGCTCATTTGAATGCTTGCCTGGAGGTTTTAATTAAACCTGATAGAGCGGCTACTCGCAGGAGCCCTGTTGTGCTAGGCACAATCACATCTCCAAAAGCAGTATGGGCACTTGCTCTGCTTTTTAAGGCAGCGTCCTGAACAGCCTCTGTGGAGGATGTTTATTATAGATCCTGGAATGCAAAGTGCTCTGAGGTGGGAGGTGTGTCTGAGAAAATTCACTAGCACTGGAAAGCAGGAGAGTTGCTGACAGATCTTTTCCTTTGCGTTCCCTTTCACTGTAGTATCGTAGACAGGCATAAATATTTTTAGGCTTGTGGTAGTTCTGGGAGATATTATCCTAATTTTGTGCATAAGATCTTGGATGACCATCTGTCTAGAGAGGTACCGTTTGATGCTGGGAAACATTTGATCAAGCCAGGCTAGCAAAGAAGTGCCTTTGGGAAGTTAGTGAAGCTGTCAGCCAAAGAAAAGGCACTGTTTCATCATGTGTTTTTAGAAAATTACCCTGATTTTCTGCTCTCTGTGCTCTTGCAGCTTTGTGTTCCAGAGCACTGCACAAGAGCCCTGCTTAGTGCCTGCTCTGGGTTGCTTCAGATTGCTATGACAAGCTCCCTGCGTGCTCTTGCTTGTTTACTACATTCTTGTTCTGTTCATTTTTCCTTTTAATTCCTGTTACAATTAGTGCATTTTCAATGGAAAATGACTTTTTTATGGCCAAAGCTTTATAAAGCTATATAGATGACATGAAATGAAATGAAATGGGAGTGTCGATCTGCTTGAGGGTAGGAAGGCTCTGCGGAGGGATGTGGACAGGCTGAGGGGATGGGCTGAGGTCAGTGGGCTGAGGTTTAACAAAGCCAAGTGCCAGGTCATGCACTTCAGTCGCAACAACCCCAGGAGACTCTACAGGCTTGGGGAGGAGTGGCCGGAGAGCTGCCTGGGGGAAAAGGACCTGGGGGTGCTGGTTGACAGCCAGCTGAACATGAGCCGGCAGTGTGCCCAGGTGGCCAAGAAGGCCAATGGTGTCCTGGCCTGGATCAAAAATGATGTGACCAGCAGTAGAGAGGTGATGGTGCCCCTGTACTCAGCACTTGTGAAACTGCACCTTGAGTACTGTGTCCAGTTTTGGGCACCATGGTACAGGAAGGACATTGAGGTGCTGGAGCAGGCCCAGAGAAGGGCAGCGAAGCTGGTGAGGGGTCTGGAAAGCATGCCGGGTGAGGAGAGGCTGAGGAACTGGGGATGTCCGGTCTAGAGAAGAGGAGACTGAGAGAAGACCTTGTTGCTCTCTACAACTACCTAAAAGGAGGTTGTAGGGAGGCTGGTGTTGGTGTTGGTCACTGCTGGTGTTGATCGCTGGCCGTGAAGCCAGTGTAATTTCAGGTGGCCGACGTGACAAGCTGGGAGAACCGGCTGCAGCATGAACAGACAGATGCATCGACCTAGCTGTAATCCACTGGGCAGTGCTATCCAGGCTAAAAAGCTGTGCCAGCGACAGCCGTATCATCCTACCTGGTACCCTGGATATATTTTCCACAACTGAAATCTGTTTCACTGTGAGTTTTATTTACAATACATCTCTGTGCTGGTTTCACACTCAGAACAGCCTTTGCTTCTTAGCAGAGCATCCTGAACAGCCTCTGAAGATGATGTTTATTGTCCTCTAGGCAGCATCATCTTCAAGAAGTCCCAAAGAATCTATGACCTGCTTAAACAATGGCTAAACTATGGTACTCATTAGCTCTATTCCAACGTGTCCTCTCCGTGCTCGTCAAAACTGTAAAGGAAGCGATGCTTTATATCTGGCTATAGGATACTCAGTTCATACCTTCTGCTGACAGTTTCTCCTTTCTATTGGTGCATTGAAATACAAGAAACTTGCAAGCAAAATTCTGACTCAGGGGAAAAGGCAATGTAGAAAATTATATTAACAGGAGGGAAGCCAGAAGTTCAAGTATTTTCACCTCATGTTGATGTTTTAGTCTGAGGTAGTATGTCAGGAGCTCACAGAGGAGCTGTGCTCATTCATGCTTGAAAGCAGCAAATTCAAATATTGGCCAACTATTAGCTAGTTAAATAGTCAAATATTAGCTAGTTAGAACACTCCATAAATTTTATGTGGAGATACTTCCTTACAGGTTTTTTCTTCCTCTAGACCATCTCCTTATCATGCCATTTCTAACTCAACACTTTATTGACAAGTGGTCTCTTTTGTACTTTTTTCCAGGTAAGTTCAAAGCAGCCTTCATTCCTGCATTCATAACTGCAGTTACCGTGACTTTTGGCCTTCCAAGACAAGGCTTTTTACCCTTCGTAGTACATTTGATGTCTTTTATCAATGAAAAAGTGGATAGGCTCAACGTGTTAATGGGGCTTCTGAAAAATGCTGTGACTTAAATCCGTATCCGGATGCTTTTGGCATCCGTACCTTTATTTCAGGTGATTCCAGACTCTAGGATAACAACTAGCTCTTTGTCAGGACGTTCTAATGCAGTGGGCTGACACATTGCATGGTAGCTTCCTCCTGAATTTTAATGATGTGCTTTTTTGTAAGTCTTTCGGTATCAGAGAGTTCAGTGCTGTCCTAGCAGCTCTTCTATCACAGATCTGTGAATTCAGTGACTGGTTTGATCTAGCTTATTTCAGGGAAAAAAACCCAAAACAAACTACTACATCTTTCATGAAATGAAAACACACTGAGCACTGTCGGCCCAGTGCACAGTAATTTCACTCCTGCCTTAAGCATCCCAGTTTAAAGTAAAAGTTTTCCACCTGAGGGGTTTTTTTGGAGGTGGGTGACTGGGTTTATTTTTCTTAAACTCCTGGCACGTGTTGTTTTCTCTGAGTCTACAGATTGTCTTGCTAAAATCTTCTAGAATACCAGGGAGTTCAGCATCACCTGGGAACAAGGCTGATAGAACGCAGGACGTTAACAGCTCTCTGGAATCTGAGCTGTTATGCCCGTAATAAAAGAGGATCATCGGTATTGACCAGACACACATAGCAAAGGAGTAGTTTCATACTAAATGGGAATGATAAATTTAGGTTTGAAAACAACAGCTGTTGGCTTTGGCAGACCTCTGTGAGATGTTGTACCTGGAATCTGCACGTACAGAGTGAGACATTCAGCTGTAAAATGGCTATGCCTGTGTTCTTCAGGAAGAAGTGCTGTAGGCTAGAGGCAAGTGTCCTCTTTCCTGGGGGCCAGTCTCTTTTCAGTGGTGCCCTGTGGTAGGATGAGGGGCAGTGGTCTCTAACTGAAACAGAGGAAGCTCCACCTCAACAGGAGGAAAAACTTCTTTCCTGTGAGGGTGACAGAGCCTGTGCCAGGCTGCCCAGAGAGCTTGTGGAGTCTCCTTCTCTGGAGACTTTCCAGACCCTCCTGGATCTGTTCCTGTGTGGCCTGCCCTGGGGGATGCTGCTCCGGCAGGGGGGTTGGACTCGACGATCTCCAGAGTCCACTCAACACCTACGATTCTGTGATTTTAAGAGTACGGTTTTTAAGTGCACACTGTTCAACTGACATCCAGTTTTGTAATTCCTACTAAATTCCTACTGCGTGTTAGCCTGGAGATTACAGACTTTCCTGTATCATCTTCGTAGTGACAGAATCCAGGCATCCCAACTCAGCTAACATCTGGTGTGTGGTGTTCTCTCATCTTTTTGTCTCTTCTTTCCAAAGTAAATTGTCACCATTTTCAGAGAACAAAATTGTAGAACCCAAATTGTCGACCCTTCAGTAGATTTTGCTTTAATTAACTCTTCTGTAAAATTAAAGCAGAATAACGGCAGAACAGAACCAATGGCCAAAGCGCAGCTCCTGTTCTCTCTTTTCCTGTTAAATTTTTCCTTCTGATTCCAGTTCATGCATGTAATAGCAAAACTTACTGAAAGTGTCCTTCCTTTCACACCCATGGCTGCCTTGGAGCTGTGCTGGTGACCAGAGCAGGGGACCGATCCCGTTGATCCACGTTCCTTGTGGCACAAGCGTGACCACAGTTACTCTGGAATGTCCAGAGGGTGAAGGAGGAACAATAATTGATATTGCCACTGGCCTCTCTCTAAACTGTTTTCTTGACTGAGATCACATGAAAGATGTTTTTGCAATATCCCCTACAGGGAAGCTGGCTCCAGCTGGCTATCAGCGTATGCTTGAAGCACAAAGTCCTTGTCCTCGTGCTGGGCAAGTTTTGCACATTCAGACCTGCATGGATTTCACTTCAGCTGGCCACATACCCATGGAAATGATGCACTGCCAGCACAGGCAGGTTTATACTTAAGGGCCAACTTTCTGCCTAGAAGATAAGGATTTAAAATCCTTCTGTTATCAGCTGTTTGTTAAAATATCCCTGAACTGAGGACTTGGACAGGAGTTGTATCTGTGTATCTGAAGGAGGTGTTTGCACCAGTGCAGGTGGTAGGTCATGGGCTGAATTCGTTCATGGAATAGCCTGACTGAATTCGGGTCCCACCAGGAATCAGCTGGCTTGGTTTGGATTTTTGCTAGCTGAATGAACAGGTCAGAGGAGCGTGGATGTTAATGTAGCATAAGCTTGGGTGTGACTTTACACCCTGCCAGATCCCTTCTAATCACCCTAAATGTGCCTCAGTACTTCAGACTGGGGTGTAACATGGATCTGTGTGGGCACCACAACAGCTGTCACCACAGCCCAGCTTGCAGCGGCATCATCTCCGGTCATTGTCCATGTGCCCTCATTTAGCATGAGCGACAAAGGTTCTGGCGTCAGAATCTCTGCACGTAGCTCTGTGCTCTGCCGAGGTCACAGCCCAGAGGTACCCAGCCTGTGGGGACCCCAAATGTTTCCCATATGCAGGGTCAGACTGCAGCGAGCAGAACCAGCGCTCCTGGAGCCGTGGGCTGCTGAGTGGGGATCTCTGCAGAGGCTGAGTCACCGTCTGCAGGTGATCTGTGGGTGATGACTGTATCTTGCTGCTGCCTGCCTTTCTGGCTGGAGTTGGTCTGGCAGTCAGTCCTTGAAGCACATTCCCATGTCTTTTAGGGAAGATGTTCTTTAATATAAAAATAAACAGATGTCTTGGTGGTTTCTGATGTCATAAGTATTCTTTCCTGTGAACTAATACTACTTTTATTAGTGGGTTCATATCTATTTAAAGAGTTCTTTTATTCCCCTCTCCTTTTTTCATCCCACATACATGCTGGCTTTCTGGCAGCTATTTTACATGTGTAAAGAACGTTGCTCTCTCTGTGCTTCTTGTCAATGCATTAAACTGCTCCTAATGGGATTTCAGGGTCATCATGTGACTCTGGGATGCGTCTGCTTGGGGATGTGCTAGTCATACATCTCTATTAAGAACTCTGTTGACAGCTATAGGCTGTTGGATATTCTGAGTACATTTTTAGGCATGGATGCATGCCACTGATGTAAATAGAAGGTTAGATTCTAAGCTGCCATGAAAAAGAAGTATCAGAAACCATTCCTTGCAGGCACTCCAGGCAAGAAACTTGCTGGTGGGCAATCTTTCCTTCTGGACAGTAGTTGAAATGGAGGAAGAAACTAGGGATGGGGTGAGAATGGAGAGATGAACAGGGGGTGAGATGAGTGGGGTGAGAACAGTCTGTGATCATGCTCTCCCTAAACTCCCAGCTGAGAATTGGATGAGGCTCTATTTTTTTCTCTGATTAGAATACTGTTTGAAGAAGCTCTTTGAGAAAGTGCTGTGGGATTGTGACACAGGGGCTGGACACATGGACAGAATCTTGTCTGTCAATTTGTGGTCCTGGAAACCTTGCTGTACTATCAGACAGTAGATTCAGGGTACAGCCTGTATGAGTGTAAGCTGCTGGATTTAGGGTCTGTTTACCTTGCTAAACAAATCATGGGCAGCTTGCTCATCCAGATGCCGAAGGACACGGGCTGGCTCCGTTCACACAGCACAGCTGGGTTTTATGTTGTGTGCATCTGACTCTTAACACATGGTTATCAGGTTTTGCATGGCTTTTTTATTTTTTTTTTTCAGTTCAAGATGCTGGAAGTATCTTGAAGCAAGAACTGTGCTGTGGTCCATCAAAACTGTTTCATAGTATGCACATAAAGATGCTGCAAGCCTTGGTATGTGCCATGAATACACACTGGGAATTCCTGAGGGTGCAAAGTCTCTTGGAACAGCGCAAGGTAAGGAAAGCAGCCTGATGCACTCTTGCCTATGTTATGTAATAAGTCTTGGAACTCGTTTTTCCCCAAACTCAGGCAGGGTGTTTCCCTGAAGACTGCTAGTTGGCACAGAACACGGCAGCGCATGGGAGCCAGCCAACAGTTGCATGGCTTTGACTGTAACCACCAGCACCTCCCCTGTGCTCTTTAGCAGTACAGCCACCACCTCCGTGTCTCCAGGGGAATGTCCTGAGGCTAGAGTTGCATTGTGCAGTGGGGTACCCTTTAGGTTTCTGAGCTTAAGACAAATGCTGGCTTTTTAAATGCAGTGGCATGCAAAGGTACTAGCCCTGAGCTTAGAATGAGGTTGCCAAGCTAGTATCTCATTCTACTTGTGTAACTTTCCTTCACAGGGCTGCCTGACGCAGCTCTACTAAGCCCTCCAGTATGTTTTGCTTGGGAAGGATGTGTTGTATTGTATAGGAAAATCCACTCATTAGTTGGCACCGTGCTAAATTCTCTCTCTCTTCTTTTCTGAAAAATCTCTTGTGTACTTTGCTGTGACCTTTCTCTAGCAAGTCACCTTATTCCCATCTCTTTCCAGCCATAGTTTTTCCATAAACTAGTCTGCTTTCCAGTACATTCTTCCAGTCCCCATTTTCTCAAATTTACCAGCCCTGATCTCTGCCTGTAGCCAGCCCACCCACTTTCAACTGCAGCTGCTTTGGGAGTACCTGCTGCCCTCACCGAGTAGCTTTCTTGCAGACAGACAGTCCTCTGGGGATGCCCCAGTAAGCCGCTCAAAATGTTGAAAGGAATATTGAATTCTCGTGCTCTCTGTTATGAAATAGCCTCCTACTAGAAGGAGAAATAAACACTTCTCTTACAGGCAATGTATTCATTAGTTGTGCCTTCTAGGGGTTCCTTCTGCTGATACCTGCCTCTGGGACACATAAATCATTAGTTTAACTTGATCTGTGTATTTTCTAGTCTTCTGTTTTCAGGGCAGCGAATACGTTGGCATTTATCCAGCCAGCCTCCCCAAAGCGAGCAGTTATTTTGTTACAGCTCTCTTGAATGCAGCATCTGTACATTTGTTCACATATTAGATTATGGGAATGTTAAAAATATTCCTTTAACCTCCTTTCAGTTGGGATTCAGAAGAATAGTCTCATTTATCTGCTTCATGGGTGGTACTTCAGGCAGTTAATTAACCAAAGCATAAACTACCTTATTTACCTTGACTGTCTCTTTGTGTCTGCCAGTAACGTTGAATGTTTCAAATTGAAATTGGCCAGAGAAATGGAAGAATGTACTCAGTGGCTTATTATCCTCTAGCGGGACATTCCGTCGGTTCACATACCCATACTGCTCCCAATTCTCTGTCTTCCTGCTCTACCTTTAAGCAAGATACCAACATGTTGTGTGTCGCAGAACTGGAGAGGAACAGCCACCAGCAGTACCAAAAGCTTCCACCATGGTACCCCAGGTCATTGGAGGTCACCTGCCCTTTCTGGGGAAGGGGAATATCACCAGGTTTTTACCTTGATAGAAAATCTTTTTCAGTCCTGAATTTGACAATCCTGGACAGTTAATCTGTTAAAACAAATGGTAAAGACATGGCACCAACCTCGGTAACTGTTCTACTCTGACCAGTTGGAAACAGCTAGAAATAGAGCATCTGTGATTTAGCAGAAAGAAATAAAACTGTGCTTGAGCTGTTGGATGCCAGGAGCACGCAGAGGTCACACTCCCTCCCAGAGGCAAGCAGCACCAGCAGCCTGGAGGCACGAGATGGGATTCCCTGTCTCAGTGAAAATGGTGAAAGCAAACTGGCAATACATTTAACAAATCATGTGAATTTCTCCTCACATTTTTTGCTTGTATCAGCATTAGGGAAGGTAGCAGCTCTGTAAGCAGCAGTACCTTTCCTTATTGTGAAGTGCAAGATAAGTGTGTGTGAGAGGGTCTTTACATGGTCATAATGTGAAGCTGAGAACTACTGATGTAATGGGAACTGAACTGGAACTCTGCTCTGTAAGCAGCCTTTGAAATTCATCTTGTCAAAGAATAGTCCCCATGTGTCTCATCCAGATTTAACCCTTCAGAAAAAAGCTGAAGGATGCAGATTTCTTCCTGCCTGCGTGACTTGATGCTGTAAATCCAAGCTGTGAGACGTCTGCCTCTGATTGTTTAGCCTCAGGGTGAGATTGCAAATTTGCCTTAGTTTAAAACTTTCCCTTGATTCTGTGCAGCTAAGGACCCCTCATTCTTCTGACAAGTTTGCTTCACATCTTTAGAAAAGGAAACTTTGCCAGCATAGCTCTCGGAAGTTCCAGCGGTCAGTAACAATGTTTTAATGTGGATAATAAAAGGGTCAAACTCCATTTCTCTTAATCCCTAAGATTAGACTTCTTAGAAGTCAGTAGGAGATATTCCATTTCACCAGAACAAAGAAAACAGCTGAAATGGTTGGATGCTAAACTGCAACCCATGAGCACAGTGTTAAATTCCTGGTTCAGACAGTGACTTCTGGTGTGACCCTGACTAAGCAGCTTCAGAACAGGAATATCCTTTGTGATTATTCTCCAAGTAGGTTAATACTTCTCTTTCTGATAAAAGTGCTTTGGGAAGAGAAATGTGGTGGTTTCGGGGTAGGTGAACCATCTTTTGCTCCTGAAATCCAGCAGTGAAATAACTATTCTTTATTCAAAATGACCGTAAAAAGCGGTGAAGCTCAGCATGGAGAGGAAAACTTTTGCTGTAACAGTAGTTACAGTCAGCTAAGTGACAGGCACTATGCCTGTCTGGTCAGAATGATTGGATCAGAATAATAGCAGTGATTGGATCTAGACAGTACAGAAAGCACCACTTGGTCCACTTCTGAGGAGCCTTCAAAAAAACTTCTAGTTAGATTTGATGCGTGGAGCATGGCCTCAAACCCAAGGCATCTGTACATCTGCTGACTTCATTATTTGGCATCCTCCTGGTGTCTGACTGCAGGGGCCAGTCTCCCAGAAGTAGTAAACTGGGTGCCTTGGCTCATGCTCATTTCCATCCATGAGACTGTTGTCTCCTTGTCTTAGCTATCACTTGCAGCTATCTCAGTCTCTCACTGTGTTCAAAAGGAGGGGAGAATTAAAGGGAGACAGAGCAGGGGGAAGAAATCAATTTCAATTTAGAAACCATCTGGGCACCACCAATTCTACCAGAATAAGATCCAGGAGCAGGGATTCTTCACACTGGAATAAACAGTTGAAAATCTGTTTGGACTGTGTCATTTTAGCTGAAGAGGCTTTCAGATTGTTCTGCACTTAAAGCTTGCCAAGGCCACGGGTGAAAGGACAGCTTGGGAAAAAGATTGTTTAAAGTTTGCTTGCTAAGAGCACTTCAGAAATAATGGGTTGTGAATGATGCATAAGGTTTGACAAGGCCTGTGGACCATCCATCACCTGATATAGTTTGTATGTGTGCAAGGTCAAGTTAACACAGAGCCAAAATGAAATTGTTAAAGTGCTGAATGTGCCTCGGTGTCCCTAAAAAAACTTCTCTGGGTTAACTACATGTTCTTTTGAAGGCACCTAAAAGTCTGACTGGAACTTGAGTCATAACAAAAGAACTGGCCTGTGGTAGAAGTGCTTACAAACCATCACATGTTATCAGGTACTGCAGAATAAATTTTAGTGCAGTTTGTGGACAAAAGTCAGCTTTGAAAGAGCAGAAACCCCCCTGCCCCCCCCCCAGGTTCTAAAGTTTAAATACAGTACATCACTATGGGGTTTTTTTAATCCTCTTTTCTGGGCTTTCATATATAAACCCAACATATTAAATGAAGCCAGAACAGCATTTGGTATTTTAAAAAGCTGACTGACCTAACAGGCTGGGGCTTTTTCAGGCTCCACGTTCAAGAAATAAATCAATATTTGTACTTCTCATTCCACTTTTCAATCGGAAGTGTGTAATTTATAATGAATGGTTTGAACAAAGAGTAAGGAGAGATGAGGGCAGAGACGAGACAGGGCACCATTTCCCCTTCATTGCTGGCAAACAGGGAACTAATCAGACGTCTTCTCCAGCAGCAAAGCTCATTGAAGGAATTTCAGATCAAGAGCTGCAGTTTACTTGCCTTTGGTAACACCGAGGCAACTGTCCACACACAGTTCTGAACAAGACTGCTGAAGTCATCTCGCCTACAAATAACTTCTTTTTGTTTAAGGAGTTCTTGGGCCAGGTTGGTGTGTGGCTTCAGAAGGCTTTGCAGAGACACAAAGGGAGCAGGGTGGGGGTGGTGAGCAGGCTGGGTGCACACGGGACCTGCCTAAACCCTCCAGAACAAACACATCATCAGACAACACCGACCTGGAAATTCTTGGGCAACTCTGAGCAAGTGCTTTCTCACAAACTTACTATAACATAGTGGACTGTATTTTTTATTTACACTGGTGAATCTTCGTTATCCTTATCCTGGGAAGTTCTACTTTTAGCAGAGGTTGGAGGGGTACATTCAGCTAGATCTCCAGTGTGAAACTTAAGGATGGGATTATGATTTCTTTAGACATGTTCAGTATTAACCATTAAATCATCCCTTTGACAGGAAGAAATCTATTCGTGGAATACTAACAGCATTAAGGAAAATTATCAGCTTGTCCCAGAGGGATCACTAGGAACAGTCCCAGTATCCTCAGATAATCTGCTTTGTGAGCCCTGGTTACAAGTGTCCTGCTTTTGTGGTCTTTGTTTTGTTTTAGGAATCAGCTTTGAAATATCTAAATGTTCAGTTTGGAGTTTTTAACAATACAAAATATCAATGAAGTATTCTACTCCAGTGGGAAATCCAGGAGTGATTTGCAGCATGGGTAGCATCCTAGATTGTCACGGTTTAGGGTCAGGGCGGCCCCTTAGACCTGTAACAGATGCTGTCTGTTTAACCCCCCTCCCTTCCCAAAGGGGAAGAGAAAGGGAATAAGGGAGAGAGACTCAGGGATTAGAAAAGGAAACTAGAACAGCTTGAATAAAAATGAAAATAATAATCATCATAATAGAATATGTACAAATATATACAAACCCAGTACGGAACCCAACCCCCTGATGGTAATTCCATCACCATCACCA
>JAAGNO010019552.1:168941-222714 GCA_033439905.1 Ceryle rudis | reverse complement strand
TCCTTTCCTTTCCTTTCCTTTCCTTTCCTTTCCTTTCCTTTCCTTTCCTTTCCTTTCCTTTCCTTTCCTTTCCTCTTGCCTTCTTTCTTTTTTTTTTGGTTTTCTTTATATGTTAAGAAAAGCTTCTTTTAAAAGCTACAAAGGACAGTTGAGATGCATGTCCTTGTTTTCATAAAATGTTAAAGCTAGAGGGCATAAAAGTTGTCAAAGAGATTTAACTACACTACAGCTCCTATAGCCATTAACTTCAGTGGCAAAGTCCTCTGCCCCCACGTGTGTTTCCTGAGTTATTTTAATGCAAGTGTAGTTAAAGTTGCAAGGCCAAATTTTCTGAAGTTGGTAAAAATTGGAGTCACAGTTTCTGAGTAACCTGAGTTTGGTCCCTTTATGCACATTATGGTACACTTTCAAAACTGATTACTTTTTTCCCCATGTGACTCGGTACTTCTTGCGATGAGGATAACCAACTTCTTTTCTTATTCTTTAGATCAGTCACATGCTTTATTTACTAGATAATATTCAAGTCCCTTCTGAGTTTTTACGTTTGGGGTTTTTTTTCCTGTTGTCCCCATTACTACAGCATTTTAGCGTTTGTAAAGCCCTCTTATAATCATTTCCAGTATGGTTGGATACAATGGGACTGATGGGAAATAGGGACACGGGACGTAAGTAACCAGTAACTTTTGGGTGTTTATTAAGAGATCCCCAATGGCTGATGTTTGTCAGAGCACTCTGCAGTCTAGAGCACTTCAGTTGTTCCCGGCTCCCACTGAGTTCAGCATAGCTGTGAGTACCGAAGGCTTTGGCACATCAGGCTCCTGGGGCCCAGGTCAAGCAAGGAACACACAAGAAGTGGCCACCTGGCTGGAATGACTTAGCTTAGCAGGGTGCTTGGTGGTAGACCCTGATATCCAGTCTAAGTCTGTATCCAGTTGCCAGAGCTATGAGATCATCTTTTCTTTTCCAGCAAATGTAGCATTTGAGGCTTCCTAGAAATGAAGTAGGAGTCTTAAAGTTCCTATTGTTATACAGCACTAACTCAGTGCAGGACATGTCTAGCTTGGCGTTGGTTTTTTTTAACATGAATGAAGTAACTTGGAGTGGGGAGGCACAAGTGAGTGGCCTTGTCAGAGCTAGAAGAAAGTCAGCAGCTTTGAAGGAGGTATCCTGTCTAAGCACAGCAATTGGATAGAGGTATCTTTTTAGTAGGATATGAATAAGCTTCTTTGAGTTTTCTGTCTTATTCTTAACCAGCAAAGGACACTATGAGTCTTCTTCATACTCAGTTTGAAGACTTTGGATATCAAAACAGTCAGGCAGAAAGGTAAAAATACTCACTATGGTTCTGTGTCTTGAAATGTCTGGGTCCATCTGTGTAACGCCAGCCTCCCGCTCACCTCTGCAATAACACTCTTATGTTACTTTGCTGTCTGTTCGTGGGATGGTTTTATTCCTGGGCATCTAAACCAACAACTAACCCACCTCTTTCTTTCTTTAGTGTTTTGACTCCTGTCTGGGAAAGCAATGATCAGTCACAATTATTGCAAGAGATAGTGGTGGCCATGGAAACTGAAAGGAGAACACTCGACTGGTGGGAGAGCAGAGCCTGAAGAGCTCTTCAGGGAACCTGTTTAGTGTTGGGTTTGTAACTGCCAGTCAATAGCAATCACAGTTAGGCAAGACCAGACTGAAATGGTATCTGCTGTTCTAACAATGAAGTAATTAATCTGTTTAATAACTCACCAGTTACTGTGGTAGATGGTCTCACTGATAGCCTTAAATCAAACTCAGGTTTGCTACAGTTCTGCTTTAACTCAAATAACAGTTCAGTTGCGGGCAGCTTGGAGATGACAATCCTTGCTTTCAGCCACATCTGTGGGTCACCGCTTAGCAGCCTCGGGCACTCCCTTGTTCAGAGGAAAGGCAACAGCAGCAAATCCAGGAAGGAAATTGTGTTGGCTTTGCACTCGGGTAACCTCAAAGGTGCCAGACTAGTCCTGGAAACCAAAAGCTCCTCCTGTTTGCAGAAGCAGTAGGTCACTAGGTATTAATAAAAGATTGGCCAGCCCAGGAGGTTCAGTTTCATACTGGCCTAGAGATAACCTCTTCTGCAGCAATTAATACAAAAATAATGCTCTTTTTGAGACTGTTATTAAGGTGTTTGAGCTGACTTGGACATTTTCCCACAAACAGCACATCATAGACCTTTGGCTTATTCCTGTTTAGCGAATAAATGGTTTTCTACTGCATAGTCTATGCAGTTACCTAGAAGTCAAAAGTGTGTCCCTCCTGCAATCTATTCATTGCTCAGACAATAGGTATTTGTTGGAGACAATACTGTCATGGATAATTTTGTCTCCAGGGACTACTTTAAGAAGCAGATACTGCTTTCCACCTCCCAGCCACGGTGTTTGTACAGCTGCTTTTGTAACCAGGTATTCCAACCACATTTACATACAAAACCTTTCTAGTTTGCTCGTGCTTATATTTCGATGTTCAAAATATCCAGCTTCACAAGTGGTTTGACCTGTGGTGAAACCTGTAATTTCTAGATGCTGATTCAATTTAGAAGATGATGTGGTCTGGTAGAATACTTTCTGTTTTCAGCTTAGTAAGGCAGATAATACCAGTGACTTACGCAAGGCTTTGCTGTATGGGTCGCATAGTTTCAGCTCCATCCTTCCATGCAAAATTGTACTTGATAAGAATGGAGGGAGGGTAGACTTATGGTGAAGACCTAACCTTTGGGGAAATTGTTTCTATCTCAGCTTCATTTGTCTTTCATTCCTTTTTCTCCCTTTCTTTTTTTTGTCTCATTTGTTTGTTTCACATGTAGGCTGTTAGATGTTTAAATGCAGGTATTTGACTGTCACATATGGTGTCTACTGCAGTGAGGCTTGGTCTTCCCTGAATTTCTGGCTCCTGCTGAGTACAGTGAATGCCCACACTGGGTCAGCTGTAGAGTCTGCGAAGGCTGAGCCTCTAAATTCCAAGCTAGCTGACTGGGAAGATGTGTTTGATTCCCCCCAGACACTGGGAGATGTTTGCCTTTTATTCACCAGGTTTCCAACCTATTCTGTTTTCTTCGGTACCCAGGGATGAGAATCACTTGAATAATCAGAATAGAACTCATTTCTAGTCAGAACCAAGTCACAGGGAGATCTTACTCAACATGTTCCTTTGCGTAGGAGCTGGAATCCATTCCATTATTTTGTCATCCAGTATTTATGGTCTTCCAAGCTCTTCCCCAAGGCAGCTGGCTAAAGTTTGAAAGCAATTACAAATCTGGGCTGATGTTTGTCGGTTTGTAGGAGGGAGTAACTAAGTGCCAACTTTCAAAACAATTAACTTTCTCTGCCTGAAAAAGCCTGTTGGGAGAAGACCCTTTTCTCTGGGTTAAATTGTTCATATAGTATAAATGCCAGAACTAGTTTGGGTGCAGTTCTGAGACGGAAAGAACCTCTTGCCCAACTTCTGTCTCATGTTTTGTTCTAAAGTCTTTTACAGAGGATCCAGATCTTCCCCATAAATTTCCACCTGACCTTAGAGACACCCTTTCCTGAAATGGCAATCATAACACTGCTTTCTGTGGTAAATGTCCAAGCGACAGCTTTGCCCACGATGTCCCACAAGCGACCTTCATCCTTCTCACTGCACAGACAGAAGTATAACTAGGTTTTCCATTTCACTTTTTCTAGTCACCTTTTCTTTCGCCCAATACTTATTCTCCATAAGCAGACCCAACTGTGTGACAGAAAGGAGCCGTTACTACTTCACTGTACGAAGCAACACCGATCAGTTCATGCCAGAAGTGCCTCATTTCAGCAATCCTGGAGGTTGAAGCCCTCTCCTATCCAAAGCATATGTCCAACTTTCATAACAACAAAAGAAAAGAATCATGCCTTCTAGGACAGAGAAGGTCCTAAATTGAGGACCTGCATTCAGGATTCGATTACGGTTCTAAGTTTTAGTGGCTTTTTCCTACAGTCTGGATGAGGGCAATAGGAGAGCTACCA
Source organism: Ceryle rudis (assembly GCA_033439905.1). NCBI lineage: Eukaryota > Metazoa > Chordata > Aves > Coraciiformes > Cerylidae > Ceryle > Ceryle rudis. The sequence continues at coordinate 218,698 of JAAGNO010019552.1, read as the reverse complement.
CTCTGCAGTTAATAGAGCTAGTAGGCACCACTGCCATCGCCTGCCCTTGCGAGTCAGAAATTGCTCCTCTCTGGCATCACTGCCGCGTGGTCCTGGGAAAGAAGCTAAGCATGATTGCAGGGTAGGAAAAAGCACTGAAAGAAAAATTACATTGGTTTGAGGTTAAATCCATAGTTGTAGTCCAAAGATGCCTTAGGACTGACTGTCCTTTATAGCAAGCTGCTGAGGGAAACACACAGAAACCTGGCAGACAGAAGAACCTTGAGGTAGCCTCTGATAACCAGACTAAAAAATAAGGGAGTGAAGCCGATGGAAGCTGGCTGCAAATATACCATCTAAAAATAACATATGATTTCAATAAGTTACTTCTCCTAGCTGCATTCTTTAAATGCCTCTTTATTCAGCCCTATATACAGTGTGTTCTGTGCTCCACATGCTATACGTAATTTATCCTGCAGCCTGAAATAATCCTAAAAAAACAAAAACCAAAAAAAAGCCCCCCAGTCACTCTACAGATGTAAAATTTTAGTCTACGGATTAAGGATTTAGCATCAAACTGCTAGGCCAGACCACCACGCCTGGAAGTTGGTAAGCACTTTGTGAAGTTTCGTGTTATCTCCTAGTGCTTCTCGCCTCCCCTGTTATGTCATCTCTTCAGCTTCCTATCCTGGACCGCAGAGCACCTCTGGGTGCCTGTTTGCATACGACTGAGAAACATATTTTTCATGGCTTTATTGAGAACTACTGCAGTGGACTTAAAGCGAGGAGCTGGGATTTAATGGTGGAGCTAACAAGAACTTCACACTTTTCTAGAGGTTTCTCTAGCCTAGGCAATTTTTGCCGGTGACTGATGAGTGCTGTAGGGTCTGTACTGAGCATAAAGAACCACAGTCCCAGGGCACCCACCAAGGACTTCAAGCGGGGAAATCCTTATCTGCTTGTGAGCCCAGAACCTGTCCTCTTGCAGCCACTGTTTCTTCCTGCTCATACACAAGTGCTAACCCCCTCCCGCAGCAGGCAGTGTGTGTTTCAGGTAGGGAATAGCATGGATAAGAGATGATGTCATGGTTTTCAATCCTTCACGGAGCTTTTAAACGGCTGGAAGACTGTATGAGTAATGAATTGTTAAAAATGGTTCATGTCAAGAGGTTGCTGCTGCAGGATGTGCCAGTGACTCAAAGAAAAGGCAAAAGGTTTATTTCTCTGAGCGACCAGTGACTCATTAACATCTGCCTTTTTCTATTTATATGTGTGAATTCTCTCATTGACTTGCAGATTTTCCTTTCCATTCTCTTTTACAGTAAGACTGTTATTATTTTAGTCATTCTATAGGCAACTTTTTCCACTGTCCTCTTCCATTTCTTCCTTTGGAGGGAGCTGCTGCTGAAACTCCCTTTCGCAAGGACTGTGGCTCTCTGAGGCCACTTCCTCTGAAACCAGTGGTGTTATGAGATCCTTCAGCACCACAGTCCGAAAGATTTCATGGGAAGTTTTTCTTAGAGGCTTATGGAGGATGGGACTTCTGAGAGAGGTGTATCTGAAGTGATTGAGAGCTCCTAAACAACCACTCTCCTGTCCCATTTCCTGTCTCTCTCTCTGAAAGGAGGTTTCCCCATCGTTACACCCTTCTCCACACTGCCAGGCTGTCTAACCCAGCGCTGCTGGTTTTGATAGTCTGGCCAGATCTATCTTTAGCTTCCACCTCTGCAGAAATCAGTCAGTTTTGATGTTTCATCAAAACGCTCTGATGCAAATTAAAGCCTGCAGTTTTTGGTTTGTGTTCTTAGCTGCCAGCAGGCTGCTGGTGGATTTCTGTAATGACAGTCTTGGGTACAAGCAGTTGTGCTGCGGCATTCTCTGCTTCCAAGAAATGCTCTGTGTAGGTGCTGGCAGCATCTCAGAGGTGAGGGTACGCTGACAAGGCAGTGTCCTCCTCTTCCTCTGTGCTGCGGTGGCCCAAAAGTATGGTGGGCAGTTCTCAGAAACTGAGCAGCTCCAAGTCTGGGCGCTGGTCTGGGCCATACTCTGTAAGGCAGCTTCAAAATAAGGTGTTTTGCTTAGACTCAACTAATGCTTGTCATGAGAACAGCAAAAAGGATTTAAAGGATAAAACTGAAGCTTTAACTGTCATCTCTCTGATGTATAAATGATCCCAGTCTGTGCATCCCCAGCATGTTCTGGGCTCTTAAACTCCATCCAACTAAACTTTTCCAGGCTCTCATACATTCCTTCCCTCCTTGTCTTGGTTGACTTTGGCCAAGACCACGCTGCACTCCCAGTTCATTCAGTTCAGACCCATGTCTGAAGCTAGAGCTGTACATGTTTTCTTAGCCACGTTTATCTTTGTGACCCCAGCAGGGAAACCGTGACCTCCTTTTAAATAATAAGAATATGACAATTTATGTCTGTTTTTTAGACACCACGGTATAGTAAAGGCCTGGATGGGTGGTGGGCAGGGAGTCATCGTGCAGAAAAGGAGAGCACAAAAGGCGTACCAGGACAAGAGGTTGAGCACATCCTCTCCAGTCACTTTCTGGTTATTTTGCCGGTAAAAGAAGAGCTTTGTGCAGTTTTGCTCATGGTTTGGGCTGTTTACCCTCAAGACTGATATTAAAGGCAACTAGAGCATCTTCATATTTTTGTTTGGGTTCAAAAAGCAAAGAGTAAAGTGATTAGTTTCGGTTTGAACAACCTAGTATTGAAACCCAAATAAAATGTTTTGATTAGAAGCATATTCTCATGTTTTATCAAATTCAAAGAACATTCCTTTGTTCAACAGCAAATTTTCCTTTTAACCACCTCGTGCATGTGATTGCAAAATTAGATTGGAATTGCATTTCTTGCTGACCAACGCAAGTTTAGCCACGCCCTGGTTTTCCTTCTCCAGATGATGACACGCAGCCACTCTGCCCAGTGCTGAAGGATTTCTAATGGATGCTTTTTATGCGTCTTGTCTCCCAAGCCAGGAGACGTCCTTGGCTCTTCCCAGAACAGAGCTCTCATTCCTTACATGACAAAAGGAAAATGCCTGAGTGCAGGGGACCCTGCCTGTGCCCTGCTGCTGAAGAGCTGCACGGTGAGTTACAGTAGATACCAGTACTGTACCAATGGGCTCTGCTTTTTATACCACCCTTATGTGACAGTGAAAACTGCAAACCAGCTGGCTGCAGGGTGGAGACCTCCAGGAAGTGCCTCCAGTTATCCCAGTAACACATGAATGGGAATGCATAAACTGCTCATCGGGGTGACTCTTAGTACTAAAGCTTAATTAACCTTGATGCTGCTCATCTCTGTTAACCAAACAGCAAAGATGTGTCTGCACAGATGAGAGTGTTTCTGTGTTCCCAATGCAAAAAATCTTCTGTAACATCCTTAAAGGTCACATGGTGATCTAGAGGCTTCTTCATGGTCTTGGAAGCATTAGCCTCTCACCACTGTCTGGCAGGCTGATGTTCTTCTCTGCCAAGCTTGGCCTTGGATGAGGTGACCATATGAAAGCAATTCTCTTGCACATGGCTAACATCCCATGTGACATACCTTCCACTGTGGTCCTACAGCACTTGCACAAACTTTGCCGCCTGCAAATTTTGATCAGCAGTGACTGGCATTGTGGTTTCTGGATCACAAATGAAAGCATCCCCCCATTTAGTGGAGAGTCTCGGCCATTGACCGTTCTTGATATGTCACCCTGCTTACTTCTTGTCAGAATGGTTACAAACCACTTGTAAAACCATTGGAAATGCCAGAGAACACTGTGTCTGCAGTACAGCTACAGGTCTTCTGTTCGTTTGTTTGTTGTTGTTTTTTTAAGTCACTTAACCCTCCTCATTTGCATCTAATGATACATCCACGGGATGCTACCCCTACGGCTGAAGTTTTGCAGTGGCCTGTGGATGTTCTTGCTGTGCTTTGGACCACTTGAGCCACTACGCACAGCTGGCCCTGCACTGAGGTGGAAGGAAGGATTTGAAGGGTGTGTTTTGGTGCCAGCTGCTGGAGCCAGCTGTGAGGAGCACATAGCAGTTAGCACTCCAGCCGTTCTCAGTGATGTGAGGCTAGTTCTTGGTGGATATATGCCAAAACCTCTCCCTAAAGCTCACCGGTGGTATTGGCACCATTCACCAACAGATGAGCTGCAGAGAAGAGTACGCAAAGCTTGGACTCACTTGGCCTCAGACAGCTAAAACATGTTGTTGAAGCAGGACTGGAAGATGCCAGACAACTGCCACCGCTGCACACATTTTGTGGGTAAAGCACAAGTTCCTTTCTCCTTACCCAGCAGTCCCAATATCCTGCTCTTTTCATCCTCCTCTACTTGAAATGAGAGGATCTTCCCACTGCAATTCACTGATCTCTGGCGTGGGAGATGGAATATGCTCTTTGAAACCTTTAGCAGTGCTCACAATTTGAAACGAGCTTCAAATAGAAGTTTAAATGGGATAGAAATATCACATCAGACTTAACCAGCATCTCTGATTTCTGGTGATATTCTGGAGCTTAATTTCCATAAGCTCAAATAAATGTTTGGTCTTAGTGATACAGGGAGGTCAAAATCTCACCTCATGACACTCTGCAGGCATTGTTTGCAGCCACGTGGAACACTCATTTTGTTCCAGAGCATGGTTATTTACTTGAATGCTCATGAAAAGAGATAACACCTGCTTTTCCTGGACTTCTCGTAGCAACTCGGCACGTACGTGAAAATACATCTTCCATCTGCTGACTTCTGGTTTAAGTTCATTTCTGTTCTTGCAAGTCTTTGTTTCAAACTCACAGAACCAGAGAAAGGTCTGTTTCATAACAAAATTCTCATTAAGTGGTTGTGAGAAAGGAAAGTTAAAGAAATCCCAAGGAAATCGCTCGGTTATTCCCAGCAAGGAACGTTGGATGCAGTCACCTAATCCCGGGGCTCACACTAGTATGTGTTGCTGTGTTGAAATCCAGACATCCTCAGACTTCCAAAGTGAATTAATTTATCTGCTGCTCTGAATTGCTTGTTTTGCTTTAGGAAATATGACAACATTGCCCAGAAATGTTCTGAGTTGATTGCAGAGATGAGTTGCTGGAAGGTATCAAACGTTTACAGCTCTGAAGGGAGAGAGACGTTTATATGTGGTAAGGGAACTGTAAACACTTCAGGTATTGCCCACTTCTGACAGAGGCGTCAGGCATTTATGACATCTTAACAGTCTGAACAGAGACGTTTGTAGAGGAAGGATGCGTTGGACCAAGTCTTTGCCTGGTGTAATACAGTGTTGCTTTACTTGCCTGCCTCAGCGCAAGGTGGTCCGTGATGGCTGAGGGTTTGGTTCAAGGGCAATCAGTGAACAGACTGTAGCACATACAGGGATTTGGTCTAGAAGAACAATCTCTCTGGTCATACGAATCTTTTGTAAAGGTTTTCAAACATATTTGGGGAGACAAAATTATGCTGGAAAACTCAAGACCTTTTTTTTTTATTATTATTATTTGCTTTTCTAATTCTTGGATTTTCCATGTGTCCAGGTGGGCTGCTTGATTCTCAAAGATAACTTAAACCATTCTAACTGTAGCAGTGAGAAGAGCCTGGGATGCCAGAGATACCCACAGAGAACTAAAAGGGCATTGTCAATGGACTGAGGCAGTTAATGGCAAATTAAACACGGAAAAAGCATCGAATGAATTTAAAAGTTGTTGGCTCTGATTCTGAAAATATTTTGTACTAGATAGCTTCCCCAGTAAACGTCCCAATACACTTGGCTCTAAAGTGTTCCTAGATACTAGCCAAGCTGCCTCAGTCGTCTTGCGTTTCCATGCTCCATCTCCTTTGCAGCTAACCTCGCGTGTGCTTACTTTATTGACAGCTCCATCACCTTTGGCCTGCCAGTCTGCAGTCAGCGCGTGAGCACATTTTTAACTTCCAGCAAAAGCACCGAGACTTGATATAATGCAGGAGGAGATACTTTTAATAAGATGCTTAATTGAAGTCTGTCCCTGTCAAGGGACAATGAATGCAGAGATTCCTCTGTTCCTTTCTAAAGTCTTGAGTCATGTCATATTAGCCAGGAAACTTCTTTTTTTTCAGAGGAAAAAAAAAAAAGCCAACCAAAAATTGATTCAAAGACACCTTGTTTAGCTAATTGACTGTGAAAATAGAAACAAGTAATAAAAATTGGTGTAATCTTTCAAATATAAACCAAAAACATAAAACAGGGGGTTACCTGTTCAGTAATCTAAACCAGGCTGGTACTTAGAGCTTCCACTCTTCTCTGTGTGGTAGTCTAGTCCAAGGTTGACGGTAGCCAAGCTTACTTTAACTCCCCATTGATATTTTTCTAAAACTCAGCTAGACTCCAAATGTTGTGTGTAGACAATCAAGATCTGGTAGCCAAGACTATGCTGACTGCTAAATATTAGTCTTACTAAACTTACCTGCCCATGTCACTTGTCTGTCACCCTGACCCTGGTGTGAAAAACCTATAATCTGCATTTTGTTGCATGGTCTTGCTAGAGTTTAGGCTATGAAATGTTGCAAGTCACATTGTGTTTGCACGTGCTTCAAGTGTCCAGGGGATCTGCAAAACTCATTTAGCTCTTCTCTGGAAGGTTTTAAAATTCATTTGGCATTTGTGTTTGGAAGGTTTTTAAGTCATTGTAAACTAAGCATGAGCTGAGAAACATCTTTCCCCTGAGTCTTTCTTCCACTTCTTGCTCAACCTGCCCATCTAGCTGCTGAAGATGTTCACCTCTTCTGGGGTCAAGAGAGATGCTAGATGGGGGTCCTGGGGCTGGTCTGGAACCTGCAGTAGGACTCTGTGGAGTAAATCAAGCGATTACACTGATAATGTGGCCTCCTGCCCAGGAGTAACTCTCTGTATTTAACTTTAGCCATTTTCTAGCAGAGTATCACCAAAAAGTCAGCAGGTCTGTGAGCAAACACGTTTTATTGCTAGAGTGGAACAGGAAGTCAAGGTACAGTTCCCTGGTCTCTGGGGATGGCAAATCAAAACCCAGATTCTCCTCCATTGCTCACAGCTAGTGCTGTATCATGCAACCATTTACACTGGAAAGCACCTCTAAGATCATCGAGTCCAACTGTTAAGGCTCAGCTTAACTCTTACAAGTCTGTTCTCTCCACAGTCTGCCAAGTCTCGATTGGTCTTTGAGTCTGTATAAACCACAAAATACCTCCCAAAGCCACGAAACGTAAATCACATAGTGCAAGACCTGTGGTCATAACCAGCCCATGGCATAGGAGAGAGCACAAGGGCGCTAGAGCTTCAGGGAATTTGTCAGATAAAACCTGTGTAGCTCCAAGGCTTGGCCTTTGTCCCACGTCATTGAAGAAAGTCAACCACTCCTGGTACTCCCTAATAATCTGATTCAGAGTAAAAAAAATCCATCCTGCCTCCAGCTTTGCTTGAGGGTGAGATAAAATGGGCATCTCAGGGTGTGAACCAGGCCAGGATTGCTGGTGTGTCCTCTGTACAGCCTGTCTCTAGGTATTGCTGGCTGCAGCAGTGCAGAGAAAGGCTGAGTTCTGTGGAGAGCAGAAGGTGCAGAGGGGAAATGCTTCCAGCTATGCTGCATAATTACCAGAACAACCCAAGCGTGAGGTTTATCTGCATAAACCTGTTAGACACAAATAGATCTCTCCCCCATGGAAGTATGCAACTTCTGTTGGGCTTATGTAGTAGTTCAAAGTTCAGATCTGGACCTGAAATCCCATTCAGTCTTCAGTGTACTTTTAAAACCCTGTAGCACTTGGTGCCTGGATGCTGGATTCTTGTCCTTGTAAGTTGCTCGGTACAGCATCTCTTAGCAGCGTGACAGCCCATCCTTTAGCTGCCACGTAAGTCTCTCCTTCAGCACAGTGGTTTCGATTCATGTTACTGGCACTGTAGAAAATGCATTCAAACCTCACTGCAATGATTTGTTTTCCTTCATTCGGTTTTGTTTCACCAGTTTCACCGGTGCCAAGCAGAACCAGCCCTTTGAACACTTTATTTAAAAACCTTTTTATTGTGACTGTCGGGTGTCCCCTCCAGAGCCGACCACCAAGCACTGCACATGGCCAGGCTTGCCAAAATGCTCTGAGAAACTGCTCTTCCCTTTCCCCACTCCCCACGCTGCCCTTTGTGGTTCGCTATTTAGAGATCTGGATAGAAGAACAGTTGGAATAAATCGTCTGCTGGTAGCCAAGTGACTGAACCACTTCTGGGAAATGCTACATCTCTCTTTCTGTTGGGTTTATGTGCGAGATGCCCAGAAGTCACTCTTGTGTCAGGAGTGTCAGGAACAATTTGCTTTGCAAAGTGCTGTAAATCTCCGTGTCTGTTCTGCTTCCGGGAAGGCTCCCCAGCAGAGAGGCCTGGAGCCCGCTCACGGGGAATTTCCAGCCAGCCCGGGGCTCTCCTCTGAACCAGCATCTGTGTTGTTAGAGCATATAGGAATGAGGCCAAAACCACCATCTATATATCACCTCTGCGGATGTGGCATATAAGCAGGGGAAAAGGGGGAGGAACACATTAAATCTTACAAGTACCATTTTGTTTTCCCTTCCTTCTCTTCCACTCTCCTCCCCTCTCCTCCTTCCAACCCCCTGCTTTTTTTTCAGTAGCTGATGGGGGTGGTAAAATTCCAGGGGGCCAAGACAAACTGTTAAACGTTGTGATTCCTAATGGTTCCTCTTGAAAATTGCTGACAGATGCTGGTCCTGAGATCAGAATAGCAGAGGCTGCCAGCGTGAGGCTCGGGGCCAGCCATTGATTCCCCTTTTAATAGTGAAACCTCAATCTGTGGTAACTCTCCAGGCAGAGACTATGCGCTGCTTTTCTCAAAGTTTCTCTTGTCCACTCATCTTCCCTCTTTATTCCTATTCCCCTTCCCACTTCATGGAGACTTTAGTCTCCATATTTTTAATTCATAACTTTTCTGTCCCTTTTTCCCCCTTCCTTCCTTTCTTCCTTCCCTGTTTCTTGTTACTGTCTAGCTACTGGACTCTGTGGATGTTTGCCCAGCTACAACTCAGAAAATGAGAAGTGCAGGAATTTGACTGATGCGGCAAGTTTCTCTTCTTTTCGGAGCCTCTGATTCACAAGATAGCCTGTTTGTGTCTCAGAATAATAGATGGCTAGAGCCAAAGAGGGAGATGGGATGGGGGCTCGTTCGGTATGGAGGTCAGTCAGGGTCTTGCAGGAGACAGAGGTAAGCTGCCAGCATAGGGGAGGAATGCGTTCTGATTCCAGCCAGACGTGTAGCTGTATTTGTGCCCACTGTGGCTGAACTATTGTTGCATCCATAATGTGCCCCGCCACCTGGCGTAGCAGTCTGGGCTTTTTCTTCACTTAATACCAGCTCCTTGTGACAGAATATTCCTAACTAGAAGTTTTGCAAAGGAAGAGATTAGCCCCGGGTTCAGTTTGCTGGTAGAGCTTGGAAAAGCACTGACACAGTCCCAAGCGTTGTTACGGGTTTAAGAAACAACAGCAGGCCCTGGGGTGTGGAGGAGGGGAGATACTGGACCCCAAAAGGGTTCATGAAACGTGGATGGAATTGGAAACTGCTGTTTTCCAAGGGACAAATTTCTGCCAGCCTGTAGGGTTAGGTCTCCAGTGTACCTCTCTTTTGCTGTGGTCGCTGTCGGTGTGGAAGCACGGGAGGTGCAGTGCAGGGATGAGTACCCAAGAACTGGGGCTGAAGTCCTTAGTTTCAAGTAAATACATGAGCACAGCTGGGTGACCAAATCTCGGCCTTTCTTTGGATACTTCTTTAAGTGTGCTACAGCCACAAGTTGTGGCATAGGATATTTATCTTTTGCATCAGGGGAAACTTCTTCACTTGGAACATAATGCATCCCTGAGCAGGTTACCAGAGGGGCTGTGCCATTGTTGTATCCAGGCGTTCTCAGCCTTGGGTGCCTTGATCCAGTATTGGCAATAATCCAACAGCTGATGGGAAACTGGACTAGAAACCTCCAGAAGTCCTTTCCAACCACCACTTTGGTGACGTTCAGATGCCATTTGGAGAGGGCGGGATGTGAAGACAAGTAGGCAGAGCTCTTTCCTTGAAAATTTTCACTACTGAGACACCCAGCTGAGGCACATCCCTGTTCCAACAACCTGATAATCAAAATAATGATAAGTCCTTAACTTTTATCTTCATCAGCAGTGTCAATAGACCTTGAGGTAGCATCACAGAGTTTCTATGGGCCAGAAATGATGACCCGTTCAGAGCTGTGCTGTGTAACCAAGCCCTCCTTTCAGCAGTGTAACAATTCATGCAGGGAATGCCATTTTATCCCATGTCCTGCAGGGGACTCCAGCACATCCCCTCGTGTTTATCCAACAAGCACATGTCAGGGACTGAGATCTGCCAGAGATGTGATTCCCCAGTTTCCCAGCTGGCAGCGGCAATGGTCACGCAGTGTTTTGCTCTCTTACTAGCAGCTGTCAGCACCATGGAGGGAATGCCTCTCACTCGGACCAGCAGCCACAGGAGATTAATGTGTGTGATGCTAGAGGAACTGTTTCTTCTGGCTGCTGATGTGCCACAATTAGCACCTTCCATCTCTAAGCTGGTACTTGGTTCCTTATTACTGCAATGATTGTCGAGGATTTCCCTCCAGAGCTGAGGGAGTGCCATGTCAGAGAGGAAGTGATGATGGGTCAGCAGGATGGAGGCAGAGCCTGGGAGCCATGCAGATACTGCACTGCTCATGTCACCACCTCATTACTGGTGTTGGTTTTCACGGCACCATAAACATTTGGCTGCACCATTTTCCTCCCGTTGCAGAGTGCAACAAGGGAGCTATCAGCACCTCCGAGGAGGCACTCAACGTGATGCAGGAGCAAGTTCGGTGCCTATACAAAGGGTACCATAAAAGCAGCCTAGGAGAAGTTTGAGCACAGGCATCCATAGGCTAGGCACCCATAGGCTAGAGTAGGCTAGGCTGGGCATCCATAGGCTAGGTAGGCATCCATAAGCTAGGCTGGGCATCCTCTCCTGAGGCTGGAGGAACATAACAAAGTTTCAAAAGAAACCTCATCTCTCAGATGGGCACATAGAGCGCCAGTGTCCTCCTGTCTCATGGCTCCAGAGCGCAGGAGGCAGACAGGCTCTATGGTGTGTCCTGTTGTTGAGGGGCACTGCGAAGGGCAAAAATGTATCTTCGTAGTTGCATCTACACCACGACTAGTTTGGAAAGCAAGTTTTTCTGTGTTTTTAACACGGAAAGTCTGCAGGTGAAGCAGCTCCATATGGGCATCCCTGTAACTGGTTAAACGGAGAAGTTCAAGCAACTGACTCACTGACCTGCATTCATTTTCACTGTGGTCTGCAAGCACCAGACAGCAGGGGAGACCCTGCTCGAAGCTGCAGCCATTTCTGAACCGTGAGCCATTGTCTCCAGTGCAACGTCGTCCCCTCCAAGCTTCATGGGGACCGTGTTCATTCTGTCACGTAACACAAAAAAAGCAGGAACCGTGGTATATGCTCTAGGTGAGTGTTGTTCTTCAGTCCTCTGCTTACCTGCAGCAGGTATGAGCATGATGTTGGTCTCTATCTTCCATACAAGATGTAACTGTTGGAGATCACAGTGCAGACTGTGGCAATCACAGATATTTCATTCAAAACCAGAAGGAATTACATTGCTTCAAGCAACAGGCGCCTAACCACAGATGGGCAGTCAATGTCGGAAACATGGTTTGAGTCTTCCAGCTCTTAAAATCCAAGTGCTACTTGGAGAGTGGAAGCACTAGCCTTGTCTGTAAGATCGGATGACAAAAATACCCGTCAAGTCATTCATTTCAGTAAGGAACAGCAGTGGAATAGCACATCTATACAAAGGAGCTCATTACACCCTTCGATATTCTTGGCAAAATACAGGGCATATCTCATCATTGCGGAGTTCACTGCCTGATTATGGTGAATAAATAATGTTAGAGGAAGTAAAGTGTAATATAGCTGGGTAGATGTTATAATCGTCTGTTATAACTGTCATTTATTATTTACAGTGTACTAACAGCTCAATCCCATCAGAAATGGCAACTCGTTTTTTTAGGCACTGTCCCCACCCAAAGTGTCTACCACAGCCTTTGTCTTGACACAGCTTTATGACAGACAGCATTAAGACCTGAGGTGTGCTTGGAATGGGGGAATGAATTTCATCCTGTTGCCTTAGATATTAGGGCAGTTATCTGTCTGCTGGGAATGTTCCTTGTGAGGGCAGCAACCCGACTGCATGTTCTGCAGCTGCAGGATGTAGGGTATGAACGTGCACAGTGGCCAGAAAACGCTGTCTTTCCTACAGCAGCTGTAGATGACCCAAGTTTCAGATCCCGTTTGAATTCTCCATGCACAAACAGGAGAGTGAAAATGGAAAGAGAAAATACAACACTGAAAAGCGAGTGCTTTCATGTCACAAAGATGTAGTAAACATAAAGTCACTGGGGTTTTTTTGCACTCCTGCTGATCTGGTACTTTGCCAAGAACTGTGCGGGCTTTACAAAGTCCACCTAAGGAGCTCGTACAGGAGGAGGAGGAGGAGGAAGATAATGGTGTCTTTTCTTTGAAGTGTTTTGTTTTCCTCCTGGAGATACTCCCATGCAGAACCGAGCTGCGATGGGAGAGAGATGGGGAACAAACAGAGGTCCAGAATACATAAATAACCATGACAGGTCCTCTACAGAGCCAGATGACTTTGCATGCGGGAAGAACTAAGTGGGGTGAATAAAAAAGCTATAGGTTAATACCCAGGAGACTGTCTGTGGTACAAAATGACTCATTATTAACAACACTTGTCAAAAGTAAGTCCCTTCCCCTTCACACGTGATTGAAAACACATTAGCTACCGAAGTGGATAGAGCCAAAGTGTTTTCAGTATCTATTATAAGAAATGTATGAGATGCTGAACAAGAGATTTCTGTAAAGGAAGGTGGGAAAGGTTTGGCTTTTTCTACCCTAGCAATCGGGTAGTTATCAGGCAGAGGGTGTGTGCTAGTTTTGGCTGGGGTAGAGTTAATTCTTTTCATAGTAGCCTGCATGGGCTACGGTTTGGATTTGTGCTGGAAGCAGCATTGCTAATTCAGAGATGGTTCAGTTATTGCTAACATAGAGTCGAGGCCTTTTCTGCTCCTCACCCCAGCAGCAAGCAGGCTGGGGGTGCACAAGGAGTTGTGAGGGGATGCAGCTGGAACAGCTGACCCCAAGTGACCAAAGCTATTCTCCAGACCATATGATGTCATGCTCAGTATGTAAAGCTGGGGAAGCAGAGGAAGGGCGGATGTTCAGAGTGATGACGTTTGTCTTCCCAAGTCACTGTTACGCGTGGCGGAGCCTGGGGATGGCTGGCTGAACACCTGCCTGCGATGGGAAGTGGTGAATGGATTCCGTGTCTTCCTTGGCTTGTGTGTGCAGCTTCTGCTTTACCCATTAAACTGTCTTTACCTCAGCCTGTGAGTTTTCTCACTTTTACTCTTCCGCTTCTCTCCCCCATCCCACGGGAGGGAATGAAGGAGCGGCTGTGTGGGGGTTAGCTGCTGGTTGGGGTTAAACCATGACAGGGTACCAAGGAAGAGCTCATCGTTGGCATCTGTTGTTGGCCACGCATCAGAGCCACCGATGACTCCAGAGCTGAAATTCCCGGTGTGCACCAAACCAGGACCTGCAAAGAGATCCCTGATAGTCTGTGTGAGAAATGACATGAGAGAGATCAGCATCTCACTCGTGCTGTCTTCCTGGGCCTGTATTTTCTGCAACGAGGCCCAAGCCTGTGCCACTGAGGCAGAGCCCTGAGCTAATTTGTGTCTAGACAGCCTGCCCTCACCTCTCCCCCGGGCTTCCCTGGTGCTAACGTGCTGCCTTTCATGCACTGTGTCAGATGGGAGAGGAAGTGTTGAAACACAGACCCGAGGAAATGGCGTTAGTGTCACTTACAACCTGATTATGTCACTGTACGGTTCCATCTGTTCGGTGCTCTGCAATGAACTGCATTTCTTGGCCTTCTCAGGGGCCTCTTCAGGCACAGTCGGGAGCATTTCTAGTTTACAGGCTTGGGTTTCTTCACAGGGACACTGAAGGGCAGGACGGGCTGAGCAGGGTCGAGAGCTGGTCCAGTCACAGAGCTGGAGCTTTGCCAGTACTTACACCTAGACCTGGGAGCCAGGAAGCATTCTTGGGTCCTACACCATTGCCTGGCTTACTCATCACGGCCTCTTAAACCTGGATACATCAAACACCTTCTTAGTTCACCCCTGCATCACGGTGAGATTATCACAGACCAAGAGCAGGGATATGAGAGGAATATGTCAGCTTTTTGGATTTCAGAACTGGAAGCAGAACAGTTTAGATGCAGCTTGCAGAAGTGCAGTCTGGGTGGTCCAACTTGGCTTTGCCACTGATGGCATTTTTAAAATTGGAAATAAGAAAATTAGCAATTAACTACTGAAAAATAACATTCTAAAAAGTAAACAAAATAAAGCCAGAAAACAGCTTTGAGTAAAAAGCACAAAAAGCAACCGCCAGTTGGAGTATCTTAGCAGACCTCTGTGGCACTGAGTTGTGCTGTACCACCCCTCCAGGGCCACACCTTGGCAGGGCAGGAGAGTGTTCAGACCTGCCGGGGAACGGGAAACGCAGGGGCTTGTGCTGTCTCTCTGGCTCACCTCTTTGATGGATTACTTTGATTATTCTTTTTGCATAAACCTCTCCCCTGTCTAGGTCTCGGTGCATGGCTTCATAGCTGGGACTGAACTGCTGCTGGCTGGTTTGTTCATTCAAAGCCTCTTTATGATGATAATAGTCAGTCCCTCTAACCCATTGATAGTACCTCTGGATCTTCTCTGCAGATACGATTCATTCATCCATCAGGAATCACCCTTTTTTTATTCCCCTTGAAAAATGTTCCTCATTTCACGGACTATCTGTGAGCGAGAGCTGGGGACCGGGAGGTGTGGCAATGACTGTGGGGATCACGCCAGCTAGTGCCTGCAACACGAAATGCAGTCGTTCCCTGACAGCTGGCTCTTTTTTCTTCCCTTGTTTCTCTTTTTCCAGTTCCCTCTGCTGACGTTTGTGTGTAATTAGAGAAGAGAAAATTAATGAGTAAATCATAGGAATTAAAAATGTCTCCAAAGCAGATGGATCTTATTAGCTATACTTCTCAGGCTGCAGTAGCTTTCCAGGACTTGGGACAAAGTTCTGAGCAGTCAGATTTGCAGACGTGTATTGGTGTGACAATTACACACAACATGTCCAGTGTCAGAGAAGATACAGACCAAGGCAGCCTAGGAAAGAGAAAATCTTTCAGTTCATCTTCATAGTAGGAATAAATCAACTGGTTTAGACCTATCAAAAAATTACCCCTAGATTGAGAATACAACAAAAGCAAACTGACAGAAGCCCAAACCCACCCTTTTTCCCATCCTCATTGTTTTTCGCATTCAGCCTAAGGAAAAGGCTTCCCCCAGCACCTGTACAGTCTGGTGTTTGCCACAGTGCTGGATCCCTCTGGGATGATTCTTGTGAGATTCCTCAGTTTTTCAGTTGCCAATCACTTTGCTGAGTCTCTGCACCAAGTCCTTAGTGCTCACAGCTTTGGGCCAGTTTGGTAGCTTGAACATGGTGCTGTGATGCCCGCACGTACCTGAACAGCACAGCTACAACAGTTCTATCCTCCCAACAGTGGCTGAATTAGAAAAAACCAGTAATAGCATCCAAAACGCTAATCAAGGGGGAGGAATCCTTCATTCCTTTCTGTGGTTGTTAAATGGGGGAAAATCTTCTCCAGCAAATACCCCCTGAGTATCTATTCAGCAATAAAAGCTCATGGAGAAGAGCAGAGAGCGCTTTGGCCAGGGCTGATGGTTGCCCCCTCTTCTTTCGTGTGTGCTCTCAACGTCACTGTTTTGCTTCATTATTTGTTTGGACGTTTCAAATCAACATGTGGGACTTGCTCTGCATTGCACAGCAGCTTGTCTCATGCAAGGCACAAGCATTTTTAGCCTCAACCAGAAAACAAGTCCAAGGGCTGAATCAGAAGGAGAAGAGTAATGTTCAGAAAATAACACCGGGGAATATTGGACATGCCAGAGATTAAAATGTGTTTCAGGAAGCTCCAGAAGAGTTTAACGAACACAGATGACATGACAGCTATGGATAGCAGAGTTTCGTGCAACATTTCAGGCAAAAATCAGCTGTCAAAAATCTTGAGAACAGAGTTTAAAATCTTTCACACAAATCTCACTTTTCTGCCAAGACAAACTTTCTGCCTTTGAAAAGCAGTTTTCAAAGAGCCTTTCTCCCATCATTTAGTTACTGTGATTGATTTACACGTCACCCAAGATACCATGCCCTTGACTTTTGTTATACTAATAGTGACTGGCAAAAAAAGTGAGAGGCAGAGCAGATAAGCCAGCAAACCTTCCTGTGAGTGTATCTCCCAGCGAGACAAAGAAAGTGGGTCCTGTTGGTTGTGCATAAGTGGAGCTACAGGAGGATTAAGAGAGCGATTCAGTCCCTCTGTATGGCACTGGTCTGGAACTTGGAAACCAAGGGAAAGCATATACGTGAAACCTTTTCCTCCTAACTCCATCAGTGTTGATCTAATACTGAGATGGTTTCTCCCCACAAAACTTGCCTTGCTGATGGCTTGGGCCAGCACACCTCCTGCAAACCTGTTCTACTGTGACATGGCATTCTGGCACTATAGGAAGTGTGAAAACTCGTAAAGGGAGTTACAGAAGTTACATGAAGGCTGAGAAAATGCTTCAGAGCAAGAACATAAATTGGTTAAATGTGTTTAATTGGTAAAAGAAAAATTGGGGGGTGTAGTAAATCTAAGTGCATTCCCGAGGGAAAAAAAAAAATAGTTATCCAGCAAAATAAGAAGCAGCAGATAGATCTGAAGCTGAGTAAATCTGTGCGAGAAATTCTGTGTTGTCGGGTGGTTTCATACAAAGCCTTTCTGGAAGAGACATTTTAGGCAAGATAGAATGACTTGGTTCAGAATAATTAGGTGAAATGTAATGGCCCACAGGAAATGTTGGAGTAGGTAATCCCGTGACCACAACGTCTCCGAGCACGCTGCCCACACCACGAAGAGCTGTCTGACAGCTACGCAACCGAAGAGTGGGAGTAGAGGCAGAGGTTAAATGACTTGCCTGAGGTCACACGGTGGAGCAGGAAAGCAAAACCCCTGTCTGCTGACCACCCTTGTCTCCCCTGTGTGCTGTCTTGCTCTATCCACACTGTGCCTTCTCCTCCACACATCCTGTTGGGACACTAAAAAAGGAAAAAGGCAGTTGAGGAGGTTAGCCAGAAGGTCTGAGGTAGTTTCCTGCTCACATAATGACTTTCTGAGCTAGTGGGGCTGTGTCCTATCCTTATAATGGTGATGAATGGAAAACCTTGAGTATTAATGTCCTCAAGCAGATCAGGACAAATCATCCAGGTATTGGTGGCTGGAAGGTTAGGTAAGATACCTGTCTACAGGTCTGGTAGCCAGGTGTGCCCCCCACTGGTTTTGACAGAATATATCAGACCACCACGTGCTTTTACAGACGTAGCTATGTGTCTTTGTTGCCTTACAGCCAGTGGGGAAACTGAGGCACAGGATGGCAACTGACTTTTCCAAGATGTTACAGCAAGTCCCTAGCAGACCTGCATACAGAGACTTGGCACCTGGCAAATGGGCCTTTTTTGTAATATTTTCCAATGTCCGACCCTGACAGGGAATCTGGGACTTCCCCGAGAGAAAAAATGAACAAAGCTGAGAAGAGAATAGTTGAGCTTTTACGAGACACCATTGATGGAGGGTTTGGGATTAGTTTGCAGCTAGTTTGTGAATGACTTAAGCTATTTCTATTTTCTTTGCAGCTATTTCCCACATCTTACAAATGAAAGCTGCCAGATATTCCTGGTAGATAAATGAAGTGCCAGTGCCAAATAACATACAGTAAATAATCACCTCAGGATTAATACTTCTTTGTCTCCGTTGGCTGAGGGGCTCTTTCATAGCCTTTTCCTTGTTTTAAACCTATCTGATGCTTAAAATTCTGTGTATTTCAATCCTCTGGTGGACCAGTATCTTTGAGGGTGCATCCTATCTCCTGGGAAAGGCTTGGTGGCAGTGTGGGTCAGCCAGCATGCCTATTCTGGCAGCTACTGAGTTTAGGAGTCCTGTTGCCTTCTGCTGAGAGCTATGGTTTATTTGCCTTTGAGGATGTGTAGGACCTTCTGGTGGACACTACCACGCAGGGACTGGAGGAAGGTATTTACAGTATGGTTATTACACAGAATTATAGAATTATCACAGAGGCTGGAATAGACCTTTTGAGATCATCAAGTCCAGCCTAAGGCCTGACACCACACCACCTAGCTAGAGCATGTCACTAAGTGCCACACCCAATCTTTCCTTAAACACCTCCAGGGATGGCGAGTCCACCACCTCCCCTGGCAGGCCATTCCATGACCCTTTCCATGAGGAAGTGCTTCCTGATATCCAACCTAAACCTCCCCCGATGCAGCTTCAGGCCGTGCCCTCTCCTTCTGTCGTTGGTTGCCTGGGAGAAGAGTCCAGCCCCCACCTGACTACAACTCCCTTCAGGTAGGTGTAGAGAGTGATGAGGTCTCCCCTGAGTCTCCTCTTCTCCAGGCTGAACAACCCCAGCTCCCTCAGCCTCTCCTCATAAGACTTTCCCTCCAGGCCCTTCCCCAGTCTTGTCGCTCTCCTCTGGACCCGCTCCAGCACCTCAGTATTCTTCTTGAAGTGCGGGGCCCAGAACTGCACCCAGTATTCGAGGTGAGGTCTCCCCAGTGCCAGATACAGGGGAAGAATCACATCCCTAGGTATTGATCCCCTTTGGCATCCCCTTGGGTCTGACCCCGTGTTTCTGCTCTCAGTCCCCATCAAATGCCCAACTACAGCACAGGCTGTGAGCCTGGGAAGTGGAAGCCCTGGAGTACAGCCCTGGTGAACTGGGCTGAAGATGCATCCTTTTTTGTGAGTGGGTGCAAATGCTGTTGTTGCTTGTGATGGGCAGGGGGCTGAGGACTGCCAGCAGGAGCAGCCTGGCTCCACGGGGTCTTTCTCCTGAATTCCTCTCATCAGACTATTAATAGTGAATAGTTTTGACTTGATGTCCTGCACAATGACACTCACCAAACCGTTTCTCAAAAGATGTTTCAAAGCCCGACAGGCATCACTGGAGCTGTTGTTTTCTTTTCATTTCTTTTTGTAAACTGACTTAAAGCCAATATCAATATTTATCTGCAACTAGGGAAGTGTTTTGCTGCCAGGAATTTGAATGTTCTGTTTTCCTCTAACTATAAATGGGGCAATTACTAATGAGAATATTTCCAAAATGAATGAGTGGAACATTAATTTCCCCTTAGCCCCAGCCTCCAGTCATCCCACAAATAACCCTTTACATGTTTTTAGATTTATCTGATGGTTAAGCTGCAGGCTCCACTACAAAATAGGATTTTATTAAGATATTCTGGGTGTTGCTATCCCTCAGACTTTAGTTGTTTTGTCCACGTTA
This sequence comes from Ceryle rudis, assembly GCA_033439905.1. Lineage (NCBI taxonomy): Eukaryota > Metazoa > Chordata > Aves > Coraciiformes > Cerylidae > Ceryle > Ceryle rudis. The sequence continues at coordinate 199,178 of JAAGNO010019552.1, read as the reverse complement.
ACTCGCTGATGGGTCTGTTTCTTCTGTGTCCTTCACTTGGAGCGATATGATAATTATTTTTTTTAACCACAGATCATAGCAGAAGTCAGAGAAGTACCTTAAGAAATGGTGCAGGTAGCCCAGTGCCCAGGGCTGGGCCAGATATACCTGAACCGTTGTCTAGAGAGAGCAGTCTGACCTGCCTGCCCTCAGAAACCTGCAACCTTGGCAGGTCTGCAGCTTCCTTACGCAAACTGTTCAGAGGCTTTACTACTCCTGTGCATTCCCTACTGGTTCATCAAAACTTCTGCAGCTACACTTCAAAATTATGACTTACTGTCTGTACCACGATGGATATAGTAAAGGTTTTATTCCCTTCCTTTCTCCAGTTGTCTTCCACATATTTGAGCACGTGTCTTTATCTTCTCTTCTCCAGGCTTAAATACACCAACATTTTTCAATCTTTCATCGCAGGTCACATCCTCTAGAGCTCTGATCATACCTCTTGCTTTTCTTTGGACATCTTCCAACTGATCTTCCAGTCTTTCTTGATGTGTAGTGCTTCAAACTGAATAATAATCTGCCAGCTAGAGTCTCGTGGTGTGAGCAGACTGGCAGGTCACCTATCAGCTCACACAAAACAATAAGAGAATATAAAATAGAAGCTGATGACTACATGTCATCAGCTCCTAGTGCATCTACTGTCTGCGAATATTTCTACTAAGTTGCATTGTATACTGGTGTGCCAGCTGACACCACCAGACCAAAGAAGCCTTATGTTCCTTTCCACCTGCACTTTGGCCAACTGGGCTCTGATTAATTTTCAATAGTGGGAGGTGAGATGGGTTCCAGACCTGCTCCTTTTAAGCCATCCATCACTATTAACCTACTAAGCCAAGGATGAATATTCTTTGATGATAGCTTATGCCCCTGGGAAGGAAAATGTTGGAAGACAAGCTGGAGAGAATGAGACATTTCATTAATTACCCCATAGCAACTTAGTGGGAAGCTGGATATTTTCCTAAACTTCCAAGCTGTTTTGTGCACACATCCTCCTCCACATTTTTTTCTACTTGGTACGTTATTTCCATCTCTCTGCTAAACTCCTGGTGTTGCCAGTTGCCAAGCTAGGATCCTGCAAATCCTCCTTTGCTGTTGAAAACGGGGTCACTTCTATGAATCACTCAGACTGAGAGGAGTTATCACATGCCAAGATACTTGTGATGGATAGATTTTAATGGAAGCTGTGACTTCACATATTTAGATGTATAGATCAGCCTCCAGCTGTGGAAGGATTCCCTCTCCTCTATCAGTTCAGCTTGGGATATGATCTCACCACATTTTGCTTTCTCATGGAAGACCTCCAAGTAAAGCCCGGATTACTGTGGGAAGCTGTGCTGTAGACTCAGTAGATGCCCTCTTCCATTTCAGCTTCCAAGCCAGTCTCATTGTAAACTTTGCACTGTGTCCATATAAATCTCTATGCTCATGGTAAAGGATTGAAGCCAAGTCCCACACCACCAGTATCCCATATTCCTGCAACTTTTGCCTCTAAAGTGGCAATTTAATCCAGCAGTTTTATTTCTCTTGCTAAAACTCAAACCTAACATTGCTAAATTAGTCCCTGATTTGCTTTAAGTGTTGCTGCATTGGAAGACAGTGCAGCCAGAGCCTGAGTAGGTGATGCCAGACTTTCTAACATGCTTCCTTAAAGCAAGAACACAAACACCTCTTTGCATAACAAGCCTGTAAGGTCTGGGGATGATCCAGTCAAGAGTGACTCTAAAGTTCTCTGTTCTCTGCCTTGTGTTGTCTCTGAGCTGCTCCTGGATGTGAAGCTGTTCCTTCCAGTTCTCCTCGCCCAGCTCATCAGTCATTTTAAAAAGAGAAAAAAGAAGCCATTGTTTAGTATTTTGTTTCTTTAGGACGCCTTCAGTGGGATGTAAAGGGTAGGCACTATGTTATAACCTTGGGATGTGGCATTTGCACCGTTTAAAGACCTGCTCTTAAAACAATATAGATTAAGGCTGGATTAGCCAATGTTAACTTTATGGAAAGTCAAACACTAACACTGGATATTTTATCAATGTGCATTTTTGGATTCACAGTTAATTAAAACAATCTCTCTGATGCTCTTATTTATTCAAGTAGATTGTGGACAGTAGGTGAGATTCAAAAATAACCTCTCAGTAATTCTGTATTGAATTCCTGATTACAGATTGCCAGCATGAGCTCCTCACTTAAATATAAATGAAAAATAACTTATTTTTTTTTAAGTTAGCTGAACATCTAAATTGCAATGGTAGATATTGCAGAGTGGGAGGAAAAATTTTTGTATGTTCACAAATTAAAATTATGTTTTTCCAGTCCTAAAAAAGGCTGAAAAAATGCTGGGCTTTGCATGTTTTACACTCACCGCCCACTGTGAGCACATTTCCCTCGCTGGAAGGCGACAGGCTCCTGATCAGCACTGCACCCACAGCTTCCAACAATTCGAGGTACTCTGATTTCACCTGATGGAGCCAGGAACTGGAACTGTATGGGAGACCCTGCCATTCAAATCCAGTCCTCAGTTCCCTTCACACTCAAAATGGCAGGAACTCTCAGGTTTGAGTTTGACATCTCTCACTTCAGATGGTATCTAGCTTATTGTTTAGCTCTTTGGCTGTCTATTCCACTCCAGAATTTTCTCTTATTACTCTAGCATCTTTGCTCCTCTACCTTGTGGACAATGCATTAGGCAGACTTCATGAAAACATCTCTGTTCTTCACTCGATTTGCTAAAAAGGCTGAAAGTTAATGTTTTCTCCACACTTGACTGATGTGTATCTGGAATAGCCCTGGCTCCCTTTGGCTGTAAAATACAATATCCTTCCCTGGCATTGATGCCACATCTGGTGTACAGCTCTAAACTGCTAAGGGCGGCTGTTGTACGTGCTGGGAGGCCGTAGGAATTTTTTGGCATTCCCAGGGATTGTCACCAAGGCAGACCCATCTGGGGAAGAACCGAGGCCCAGTTCAGATAATGACGACTTCTTTACTTGGTATACATGTGGTCAAGCCCAGAAACCTTTCTGAACCCACTAGAGGTGATAATGACACAAAGCTGAAGAAATATTTGTAAATGCATATAGTCTAGATCTACTTGAGAGACTCCAACGGAGGGCTATGAGGATGGTGAAGGGGCTGGGACATCTGCCTTACGAGGAAAGGCTGAGACACCTGGGGCTTTTTAGTCTGGAGAGAAGACTGAGGGGGGATCTTATTAATGTCTATAAATATATAAGGGCTGGGCGTCAAGAAGGCAGGGACAGCCTCTTTTCACTTGTGCATTGTGATAGGACATTGGGCAGTGGATCCAAGCTAGAGCACAGGAAGTTCCACCTTAGCATGACGAAGAACTTCTTTACTGTAAGAGTTGTAGAGCACTGGAACAGACTCCTCGGAGAAGTTGCAGAGTCTCCTTCTCTGGAGACTTTCAAGACCTGTCAGATGCATTTCTGTGTGATCTGCTGTAGTTTTGTCCTGCTCCGGCAAGGGGGTTGGACTCGATGATCTTTGGAGGTCCCTTCCAACCCTTGACATTTCTGATTCTGTGACTCTGTGTTTTCGCACCCTGTTCAAGTTGTTTCCAGAAGTTCCTCTGCCATCAAGAGGAGCATGAACAAGCCCTGTCAGAGGTGAAGGAGGGCTGCCACCTTCTCAGGAGGACTCACTGAAAGAGAAACAATAAGGAAAACAAGGAACAAGTGTGTGATTCACCCTCTGAGCTGCCCAGAGTCATCCAGGCCCGAATCACAGCATGTGCAGAGGCAGATTAATTGGAAAGGGTTTATTAACAATTTAAGAATAGGAAGACCCTTCGCTATGTGCTCATCCCCGGTGTGTTTCTCGGATCACTAAGTCAAGCCAATTCCAACATGACATTACACAGAGGTACTTGCTCTCTTCCATAGTGGGAGATAATGCAGAAAAATACACTAGCCAGAGGGAAGGAAAACGCAAAGGGCATAAACTTACACTGTCACTTTGAGCCTGGTTTTAAATCTTCACACGCCTTCTCTCCATATTGTTTGCCAGCACTTTGGCTAAGCCTTGGAGCTTTCTTGAGGATCAGGCTTGAGCTTGCTCCACGCTTTAGCACACCCATGTTCCCATTTGTGTAAGTGGGTGAGTGCAGTCAAATATGGTCTGTTCCAGTCTACCAATAGCTATCTCCAGCATGGTCATCTCTTTCTTCGGATCCCTCTCTCCCCATCAGAAACTCAGGCCATCGGGCAACCAGGAAGTGCGAATCTGCTGTGAGAAGAATTGCTTCTAAGCTTTTAAAAAAAAATTTATCACTTCCCACTCCAAATGATCGATGAAGAAAAAGACAAAGCATTCCCTATCACACAACAATCGCTCTCAAAAGCTGTTTCCTCAACTGTGTTTTGTATTACTGGCGACTCTCCCATTTCCATCTCCTCCACTTGGCACATATTCTCTGGCTTTCCAGTGCCTAGGGGACTGTTTTATCATGATCAAGTGAGGAGGAAATTACAAAAATGGCATCCCATAATATTTCATGCAGGAATCAAATGCCGCTTTACCATGAAGTCATTGTTTTTAGTCTATAAAATCCAGGGCACTTCAGAAGTTAATTTCAGTTACTGGATACAAGTTTTAGACTGGTAAATAGATGTACATGAGCTGAAGGGGATCTGATCCTGTTTAGAAAAGACCTCTGCATTTATGTATCACAGCTGTCAGAGATTCACGTGCCTCCAGAGACTCCGAGCCTTTCTTTCACTCCAAACGGTGACAGATGTCAGGATTTGGCTTCTCTGGTCTCCTTCTATTGCTGTGGATCTGGGCCCAGCAACGCGCAGTAAGAGAAGCTGACAGTAATCGCTGCTTCGAGGAAGGTGGCCTCTTGGTTGTTGAACAGAGAAGTCTGCACCCTGGATCTCCCTAACCAAAGGAATGAGGCAGTGAAGGAACCAAGCTAATTCCCATTGGAATCTCCAGACAGATTGATCTGAATAGCAAATCCAGAGCGAGCACGGGGAGCGCAGAGCAGCGATGTCCCCTTGTGCAAAAGCCATGGTTGACGTGACCGGGCGCCGTGGGCGTTTCTCTGGGATTCCCAGATACTCGCAGGCTGCTCTGTGCTCCTGCCCTGCCTGAGCTGCCAGTTACGCAGAAATCCTGGAAAGTCGGCCGGTGCCATTGTGGCGGGACAAAGGTTGAGGCAGAGACAGCAGATGTAGCTGGGCTTTCCCCGACACGGGGTAACCTTTCAGCTGCTACATTTAAGCCACACGTTCCAAGTTCCCTATCTAGGTCTGTCCAAATTTTTCATTCTCTGTAAACAGGCAGTGCTGCCTTCCCTCAGACAGTCTGGCCAAGCTGCTTTCTCAGTGAGGACAGTTAATTCTGAGAGCCATCACGTTTACTGATATCCCCGATGAATCTGTCAGTAATTGATGTTGGTACTTGGATCAGTTGTGTGTCGATTAGCAAAAATCTCCAGTTCATTTCCTCCAGGCAGAGGGCCAGGCCTGACGACAGACAGAGACGCAGACACTCAAGCAGTATCAGGCCAGAGTCCCACCGGTCCTGCTCCTTCAGATCCGACCTAAATTCACAGCTGTTTGCAGGGAAAAAGCCCATTCAGTACCGTGTGTTCCGTGCCAGTTGTGAGATGAACTCCAGCCCTGCTGCCAAGCTTTACCTGGGAGCCTAGAGGCAAAAGGACAGATGATGGGTTTTAAATCTCTGCTGATTAATGCGGAAGAGCAGATTTTTCTACAGAGGTTCAAGCCTAGGCCAAGCAGTCAGGCCCCAGCAGCTCCTACTTGTGACATTTCAGGAGCAGCACCTGATTTAATATGAAGTCTGACTTTGAAACTACTGAGGGGCCAAAATGACAAATAAGCTTTTTGAACATTTTTACCCCTTTCTAGCTAAAACTTGAAATTTGCAGCCTAGCCCTTTCTGATTTTATTTTTCTGAGTTTCACTGGGGATGGACTCACTGGGGGGTTGGGAGAGGTTTTGAAGGGCTACTACTTTCTGCTGTTAGTTTTGCTTCTTTCTCATGGGATGGTGGAAGAGACAGAATCTCTTCCCCAGCCACACAGGGATCTGTCCCTTTCTTTCTTCAAATGCAATCCTAAAACTGAACCAATGTTCTACTTTTATAAAAACATAATTTGTTCTCAAAGCTAAGCCAAGCCTGTTCCACTGGCTTGATGGAAGCTGCTCATCTTTGTATAGCTTGAGAGGCTGAGCCTGAGATTTTTGTCAATAGATTTCAGGGTAGATGGCTAAAATCATCTTGGCTGATGTGAAATTCGTGCACTTTTATTGACTGTTTTGCCATTTTACTGTAGTCCAGATCAGAAGGATCTAAGTGCATAAAGCAGTGTCAAGAGGGGAAGAAGTCAATATGGAATCACTCCTGTAATTGGTTTTATGACTCACGGAAGCTATTATTTTTAAAGTCCCTCTGAAATGATACATTTGAGGTCCTTCCTATATTGTTAGTATTAAAGCGAACATTTAGAAGTTGAAATTGGAAGGGTCTGGCCCAGGTTCAAAACTGCAGGGAAGTGTTGCAGAGCAAAGCTGAGGACTGTGTAAATTCACAGAGGCAACCTACAGTGATGTCTTTGGTACTCCAGTGCTGACACCGGTCCAGCCTTTAGTTTGATTTAGAGCTGCCCAAGTCTTTTTTTTCTGTCTTTACCTTATTGTTTAGGCTCTCGGGATGATTCTCAGAAAGCCTGAAGCTACACATCAGTCCTGCATGGACCATTTCACATTCTAATTGTCAAATAGTGATTTTGAAAAAAAAAAAACCCCACAAATGCGTTTCAGTGATCCCCAAGCTGTTGTTAATTCAGGCTGGGTTCACAGATGAGCTCTGGCTGGAGGAGCACGGGCATGGCTGCAGTCGTGGTGCTTTCTCTGCTTTGTTCCGATACCCCGGTGGCAAGTGAATGTGAATTCAATGGGACTATGAGAAGCCTGGGTTTGTGTCTCTCCTTTCTGAAAGCTGGGCTCATCTTACAGCTCTTGCAAGCCTATCCACTAGGTTATACAGTATTTAGGCTTCACCTCTCCTGTTTGGGCTAACTCCACCTTCTATGGGCTCTCTGGATAGGAAGGTGGAGAGCAAGTCAGAGACTGTCTGTGACTACCCAGGAGATAATACCTCCCACCTTCTGCTCCTGGTAACATATAGCAGAAGAGGGCCCATGGCAGCCTGAGAGCACCCTCACTGATGCCTTTCCGTGTGGCTCGTACACTTCTGTGTAGGGGTAAGGGACAGGAGTACAAAGTCCTTCAGGCACAGGAGGGAACCTGTGAGCTGCTGGAGGGTTGCCAGGGCTGCCTCTGAGTGTCTCATATGTGGCCTGAAAAGCAGGAGAGATTTGTCCACAAAGGAGACCTCTTGAAGAGGAGAAGCTGTTGTTTATTGCTGCTCGGTTTGACACAACTAAGAGAAGCCAGTTTAATGCTGTCGTGAGTAACAGTTCTGTCAGGCTGGGACTGTCGGAAGCAGCTCTGGTGAATGTTGCCCCACTCTGCAGCCACATCCCGTGCTGCTTTCAAGGGGTTCTTTTTCAGCAATGCAAAGGGTGATTCCCTGCCTGGTAGAAGCTCTTTCTTTTGGACTGTCCTGCTTATCTTTTTCAAAGAGTGTATCAAAATACATTTTCCATCTGGGACAGATTTCACAGTGTGAGGGGAAGAGTTTTGGGGAAAGAATGAAGATGTAAGGAAAATAAATTCCCTGGTTGTAGAAAGGGCTCTGAAAAGGGAAGCAGAACAGACTGGGCTGTAGGCTTTATTAACCATGTATTATGTGCAGTTATGCACCCCCAAGTGCCCATAAAGGCTGTGATAATACTTTTCAGTATCTCTAGCTCTACTTCTATGTTTAGTGATGTCACCAGCAGCTTGCAGTGGGTTAGAGGCAGAAGAAAGAGGAAAAGAGAATTTTATTCTTCCTTTTGGATGATGTAGGAAGCAGGGATGTGTAAAAGTGATTCTTGGCATGGTGCTTTTCTTGAAGACATGTTTGAGGTAACCTGAGCTGCACTACATGTGTTTCTTATCAGTGGCCTGAAAAATTGATTGAATCTGTAAAAATCCTGAAACACCACCACAACTACTCACTCCGGGAGCTGCGGGGAAATTCATTCCGCTGTAGTGCCAGCAGAGGAGGGATGCTGTCATGCTCGTCTTATTTTTGTTAGCTGTCTACCTTGAAAGCTGCTTAAACTGGGAAAGAGCAACAGAGCAAGTGCCAAGGCGTCATGGTAAGCTGATCCTAAATTAATAGTTAACACCAGGCCTGAGTAGTAGTTACCACCTCTGTGTAATTTACTGCCACATCGGTAGCTGAGGTTTATTTGCTTACCTGGACTCGGTTTTGGCTTTACATATTCTAAATTTAAGCTTGCCTGGAAGAAATGAGCTCTTCTCATCTCTGTTACCTTTGGTGTTGCAGTGTCAGGAAAGCTTGAGAAACCACTCTGAAGATTTCCTTCGGAGTTCTCATTGTAGGGAAGGGATCCACCCATGAAGTGGCACGGCTGTGAGAAGATACCAACCTGACATGGAGCTCTGTTGCCATCCTGGGTCCTTCTTGCCTGCCAGTGACATTCAGAACCTTGAAACAGAACCCTAAAGTCACAGGCTCTCTGGCAAACAAGCCCACGGTATGGGACAGTGCCTGAATCAAGGAGGTTATAGCCTAAATAAGCAAAGAGCAGGAGGGGAAGCTGCCCTTGCCAAAGGGAGCAGCCTGGCAGGTCACAGCTATAGCTGCTGACAAAGCTGGCTGCCTGGCCTCCCTCACCAGAGCCCATGCAGCACTTCAAGAGCGACTACAGCAGGTCTTCTGTAAAACAGAATCCTTCAGTTCAGCGCCCTGCTATGAGTGCACAGCACATGGATGCCTCTGCCCGCCTTAGTGCTGCGTCCGTGTGCTCAGAAACACATACTTTCTGCTGTCACCCTGCAAGGATATGTCTGTGTGGCTAAACACTCCTTCCACTGAACGGAACGGGATGGAAGGAATTAAAAGCACATAGAAGCATAGAAGGAAGGAGAACATGATTTTCTCAAAACCATCTTGGTTTTGTTTTCTTTTGATAGGAGTGGATTTGACCCACCTCTTAATGCAGAAGGCTGCGGCAAAACCAGTGTATTCAGAATGCTTGGGAAAATGCTGCAGCCAAAGTCCCTCTCTGTTGTCTCCCAGTGCCTTGTCCTGGAGGATGTCAAACCCAACTGCCTGTTATCTGTGATGGGCTGTAGCAGAACACTGCTTCCCCTGTCACTGACACTGCTAATCAGTCATGGGCAATTCTCCCTCTGTCTCACACACACGCACTTGGATACAGGCTTTTACACCAGGAACAAACAGGGCTCTATACTCCCAGCTTTCCTCAAATTCTTTGCTTTGAGGGAAGGAGTGAAAGCACAGAGCACTGTGAATTCAAAGCTTGCCACCTCCCGGCCATTGCAGAGTACTGTGAGTTCACCAAAAGAATAACTGCAAAAGGGCAACTCCAGACAGCAACTGAAAATAGATACGCAAGTGCCAGTGGATGTGTACGAACTTTAGGGATGAAAAAGGAAATGGAGAGGAATGTGAGTTGCATAGTACAGCACCCTGACCATTCTCCCAGGGGCTGGAGTGCACGTTTTCTCCATTTATGTTTCTGCATGTTGCTGAGCTTGGGAAAATAGGAATGCTACAGCACATGCAAGTATGTGCCAGTACACGTCCGTCCATCCATCCATCCATCCATCCATCCATCCATCCATCCATCACATATCTTCTCCTTTCTCAGTCCCACCTGCCCATCTGCCCAGTGCCAGTGACGTGGTGACAGCCTGTCCTCTCCCACAGCAAAGACCTGGGATCTGCAGAACCTGTGCCCCTCTCTGCCACGCTCCCCCTCAATGTGTCCTTTGCCCAAGAGCACTAAACTGCGCCAATGCCTGTGACAGACCCAACCCAGGACTCCTGCTGCTGTAAAACAAAGCACAGACACAAACCTCTCTTCATTTGTAATCCACCAGTTCGAATTCAGGGCCCAGGAGATGGGAGGCCACAGAAGTCACCCACTGCATCCACCTGCCAGCCACACACCACACATTTCTCAGACGTGGATTTTGTATGTCATATCTGGGTAAAAATGCACCCACCCTGGTGATCCTGACCAAGAGGTGCAATCTCCGTTTTCAGTAGATCGGTAAAGCAATATCCCATGGTAACAATCCCGTGGCTTCCTCGGCATATTCACCATTGGCCCGGATAAAGGAATGCAGAGGATCCTCAGCAAGTTTGCTGATGATACCAAACTGGGAGGAGTGGCTGACACAGCAGAGGGCTGCTGCCATTCAGCAATACCTGGACAGGCTGGAGAGTTGGGTGGTGGGGAACCTCATGAAGTCCAACAAGGGCAAGTGCAGAGTCGTGGCCCTGGGGAGGAATAACCCCCCAGCCTGGTACAGGTGAGGGGTGACCTGCTGGGAAGCAGCTCTGTGGAAAAGGACCTGGGAGTGCTGGTGGACAAGTTCACCATGAGCCAGCAATGAATGGGCCCTGGTGGCCAGGAAGGCCAGTGGTCTCCTGGGTTCCATTAAGAAGAGTGTGGTCAGCAGGTTGAGGGAGGTTGTCCTCTTCCTCTACTCTGCCCTAGTGAGGCCACCTCTGGAGTATTGTGACCAGTTCTGGGCTCCCCAGATCAAGAGGGACAGGGAACTATTGGAGAGAGTCCATCAGAGGCTACAAAGGTGCTAAGGGGCTGGAGCATCTCTGTGCCCAGAACAGGCTGAGAGCCCTGGGGCTGTTCAGCTGGAGAAGAGCAGCCTGAGAGGGGAGCTGAGCAATGCTGAGCAAGAGCTAAAGGGCCCCTTTAGGGGGGCAAGAGGATGGGGCCAGACTCCTGTCAGTGGTGCCCAGGGACAGGACAAGGGGCACCAGGCACCAACTGGAATGCAGGAGGTTCCATCTGAACAGGAGGAAAAACTTTGCTGTCCAGACTGCCAGAGAGGTTGTGGAGTCTCCTTCTCTGGAGAGATTCCAAACCCACTTGGACACTGCAATCCCAGGCCCCCTGCTCTGGGTGACCCTGCTGGGTGGAGCAGGGGGGTGGCACCAGGTGATCTCCAGAGGTCCCTTCCCACCCCCACCACGATGTGATTCTGTAATTCTGTAATAATAATAGACCCTAACCATGGGGCTTCAACATGGGACTTAAGCCACGGGCACTGTGCACTAGAGCTAGAATAGCTAGTCCTTCTCCCAGTAGTGCATAATATTGCTCAGATGATGAGAGCCTGACAGCTTTTTTACCCGAAAGCAAAGCAAAACAAAATACAAAGTAAAATATTTTTCCTTTCCTTTATTTTATCTGTTTTTTAGATGAGTCCATCATTTGTGATGGGAGTCTGAACAGACATTTGTGCAGTCTCAGTACAGCTTTACAGCTGTGACTAGACAAGAAGAGCTCTCCAAATCCCCGAGATCAGTACGGCTCTCAATTCTACCCTTATGTTGATATTTCACAACATTCACCAGTAACTCGGCTCTCAGCACCGGCAAAAGCCCTGCAGGCAAACAGCTTTTTGTTTCTGTAGCGGTATCAGTTACCGGTGACACACTGTGTACATGTGCTGGATGTTTACAGGTCTGGGGAGCAGTGACATGACTACCACAGAGAAACTACTCTCAGATATACCACATGAAACACAAGGCTCAATTTAAGTGTCACTGGAGAGGAAATCACGGCTATTCTGTCTGTGACAGGAGCTATAAACATGGATATTATTCCAAAATAAGGTCAGTTACCTACCCTTGCAAGCTTCAAAAACCTTTCAGCTCCTACTGAAGAAGGCGACTGTGTCACTGAAAATGATCAACAAACCAAGTTGGTTGTATTTTTGAGCAGCAAACATTCCTTTCCCTTTCTTGCTGGAGTATGCTGGAGCCAGAAACTGCAACCCCCCCATATGTGCTGCATCCAGCATCTCTCCCAAAGATTGGTACCTGGACATTAATTTGAAAAGGTATAGGCATCATCTAGGGTGTAACAGCATTGTGATTTCATTCCTCTGAATATTACAAGTCACTTCTCTTCGGTTCCTGTTAAGCCTGACCTGCCTGAAACTCAGTTCAGTTGACTCAGATGGAGTCCAGCTCTGTCACCCTTCCAGCCTCGTGCAGTAGATTTTTGTGTTCAGATCCAGGGATGGTACATTTGTCTATGAGAGAAAAAGGTCAGAAGGACTTTTCATCCCTCTGCTGCCCACGGTGCTGCTGCTTTGCTCTTGACCTGGCACACGTAAGAGCCACAACTTGGTGTGTGCTGTACAAATAAACGGCAACCACAGATTTGTCTGTGAGAAACAGAAGACAACTTTTATACAGAGAGACCTACTCTGGGACACGCAGCCCTGTATCACCTTCCCCACACAGGGAAATGCTTCGATCTCTTGTCATTCTGCAGCCTTCCAGCGCTGCCTGAACCTCTCTGCATTCTTTCCTCCTGCTTTTGCCTGTGTGCAGATGTGCTGGTGTTGGCGAGGTGGTGTGTGGCAGAATCCTCCATCATCCCCTCCCCAGCAGGACCAGAATTTCCCACCCCTGCCAGGACAGCTCAGCAGTAACAGAGCTTTTCCATCAGCTTCAGAGGCAAATGCTGTTATAGCAAAAATGATGATGGTAACAGGCATGCAAATGAGTAAAGTAATTTAATCTAGGCTGGCACCATCTCAGTTACATCAGTGGGATCAACCTTTTTGACCGCACAGATTGCCTACAAAACCAAAGCAGAAAGCTCGAGGGCACATTGGGCAGAGTTCGAGAGAACTGCGAGGAGAGGGAATGCTAAGGGCAATTTGAAGATGTGAGGTGGCATCAGCCTCCAAAAATTAAGTCCCTGGGCAAGGTAGTGATTTAAGCATCCCCATCCTCCCTGGGGATTCCCATTAACCAGCAGGCATGAGGCTGCAGGGCTCTGAGACCAGCAGGGGTAAAGGTGTGTGGGTTACAACTCACCTGAGGCTCACAGGGCACCTTGAACTGGGGAGAAGTACACAAGTGGTGTTACTGCACGCTGTGTACATCAGGCCTGGGTTGATTTTGTTTTTTGAAGTAATCAGGAATTGCAGATGCAACCTTGAGCAAAAGACTGACAGCTTTTGGGTTTATGCCACAAGACAAGCTTCAGTCCCAGGACACAACTCGTGCAACTGCAGCGGTGCCGCCACCTGGAGCAACATCAGCCCTCTGACTTACAATTTCACAGTCTGTCTGCAGTGGCCTTGCATTCGGTGTCCCTTTGCCTTGTCAGACCACCACAGCACCAACCCGAAGCTAATTTCACCCCTAGCAAAATCAGGGCCACTCTTGAGACACTAGACCTGGTGGCAGTGCTGTTGCTGCTGCTGAAGCTCCATCACAGAGATGACACCAAGGCAAAAGAGCAACCTTGCCCTGCAGTATTGCACAGACAACTGCAGCAAAACCACCACTGCCAGCCAGTGTCAGTGCCCCAGGAGAGACTGCGAACCAGTATTAGACAGTGGCAGAGAAACTTTACAATTTTCAGGTCTTTCCTCTTCAGATAATTCCCTGAATGTCCCCCATCTGAGTCCCAGTAAGAGATGGGGTTGTTGGACTGGGCGCTCCAGGCCAGGTGATGTCTGGGGTGTTCAAGGCTTTGTATTGCAGACATTAAACTCAACATAATGGAAGATTCTTGGAATTTTCCACCAGCTGCAGAGGAGAGTTTAGTCTGAATCCTTGTCGTTCCTTTTATGTCTCTCTTCAGAAGACGCCCTAAAATTACTAACATCAACCCTGTTAAAAATACTTTGATTCCCAGTGATATTAGCTACTGAATTTTGTGACTAGCAGCTGATGCTCTGTACCTGGAATGAATCCTTTCCTTGTTCTCAGGATAAGGGAGTAATCTCTAAAGCCTTTTGAATAAGCCCACGCTGTGCAGATTTCAGGCAGAGGCACACGGAGAGCCCTCGCAGATGTTCTCTGTACAGAACTGCAGACAGAGGCTGTTGTCTGAAATAACATCTAAGTGCTTTTGTAGCAGAAGTAACATATTTACACTTGCACATTGATCTTTTATCTTTGATTTTCCCTCCACTGTCTGTGTCTTCGCAGCTCTCTCAAAAATCCTACTACCAAGACCAGACTTGTTTTAATTACATCCATTTTTCTCATGGCATTTGCCTTTCCTTTACGTTTCTACATATTGACCTGGCTTCTCCTTTTAGTTTTTGTCTCTCCCTTGAGCCAGGACAACCAGACACACTGGTGTGACCCACACAGCCCTGGAGTTTAGGTTCCTCTTGTGACATCATAGAACGGTTTGGGTTGGAAGGGACCTTAAAGATCATCTAGTTACACCCCCCTGCAGTGAGCAGGGACACCTCCCACTAGACCACATTGCTCAAGACCAACCTAGTCTTGAACACATCCAGTGATGGAACATCCAGAGCTTCCCTGGGCAACTCGTTCTAGTGTCTGACCATCCTTACGGTAAAGAACTTCTTTCTAATTTCTAACCTAAATTTACCTTCTTCCAGCTTGAAGCCATTACCACTCATCACGTCATTACAAGCCCTTGTAAAAAATGTGTCCCCCCCAGGTTTCCTGTAGGCCCCCTTCAGATACTAGAAGGTCTCCCTGTTGCCTTCTCTTCTCCAGGCTGAACAACCCCAACTCTCTCAGCCTGGCCTCTTAGGAGAGGTGTTCTTGGGGACAGTCTGGGAGATCCTGCGCTGTCACACATTTTAGAAGCAACACAGTTGCCTCCCAGGGCCTTTTTCTAAGGTACAGCTTTTCCTCTGGCACTTGCTCAAGCTGTCAGCCTGGGCACATCCAGCACTTCATCCTAAGACAGAAAGAGGAGCATCCACCACCCCACTGTAGCCCCTGCAGAAAAACATCTCCATCCTCCTCTTACTCTTCCCATCAGACTCTGTCCCTGGCCACGCTGGTGCCCCCTGAAGCTCCGCGGCCTCCTCGGCGGGTTAGGGCAGGGGGTTGGCTGCTTGAAGGAGCAGGGCTGAGGGGGGGCTGCCGGCCGTGCCCACCTGGGGGAGTGGGTGCCTCGGAGCGACCTGGCAGGTCAGTTCCTGAGGCTCCTCTCCGGGCAGCCCCAAATGCCCCCTCTGCACCTTTGCCGTGACCCTGCACTTGGCTCGGTCCCAGCTGCAGTGGCTCCAGTGAGGATTTAAGGGCTGAGGATTTATTTCCACCTGCGTGGCTGGTCGGTCCTGAGTTCTGTCTGCCCCTCGCCGGAGGGACGGGGCTGTTGTTCCCGATAAGGCTCCGGGTGAGGCTGGAGGCGAGCAGCGCGGGGACCGGGAGGTAAGGCCCTGGGGGGACGGGCGGCTTCCCGGGGCTGCGGGCTTGGGGGTGCCGAGAGCCCCGGTGCTCGCCAGGCTCGGGGCCTGGGCTGGTGGCCGGGCGTTGGGGCGGGTGGTGGCGCAGATAGGCCGTGTTCGGACCCACTAGATGGCGGCAGCTCCTCAGCTTTGTGCATTCGGCGTGGAAAAGGCGAAGGCTGAGGCTGTTCGGGTGGGAGTTGTGAGGGCAGTCGAACGCCTGGGTTCCCAGGGGTTCCCGCGTCCCCCAGGCTGTGTTGCGGGGGCAGCCCCGGAGCCCCTGCCAGGGGGTCGGTGCAACCAGAAACACTGGCTTTTGGGGTTGCTTTCAGAGCAGGGGGAGGTTGCAGTCCTCGGATGTGTAATTCCTGTAATAAAAGCTGCAGAGCTGCCCCTTTAGGCCACTGTGGAGTGCGTTGCAACTCCCCCTTCCAAGCTTCGGTATGCTCCTAGCCTTTGGGTCTCCGGGGCTGGTTTGGACCGTGCCCTCCCTGGGGTGGCTGATGAGGAGGGAGCAGAGCTGAGGGCCCTCTGAAGGGGCTCAGATGCGTGTGAACACGGCACCTGCCGAAAGAGGCCAGGGTCTGCCGGAGCTGGAGCCTCCCATGTGCCAAAACAACGTCAGCAGCTCTTGCTGCTGTTGCTGAGGCTTTGGCTGTCTTCAAAATAAGCCTTTTAGATGTCGGCAATACCTAACGTTAGAATGGGAAGTAGATTTGGGTACAGATTCCCAACTGCTGCCAGTGTAATTAGTCCTGAGCTCTTCAGGACAAGGAACGTTGCATCCTAACCCTGCCCGGGCTGGTGATTCTTGTCTCTTGCCCTTGGTTGTGTAGATCCCCCTGGGTCATTGCAGCAAGGACTGAGAGCCCTTCCCGGGGTGGGGTTGCCAGAGCTCATAGCAGCCAATAAAACCAAGACAAATACAGCTGTAGGAGCCACAGTTTCTCTCAAAGTAAGCAGATGGGGTAAGGGGAGAGGGAGTTTTGCAGCTCTCTGTGGCCAGCGCCCAATTCTCTGCTGTGTAACAGGCTACCCCAGGGTTATTCTTTGTCCTAGTTATGTGGCTTGGTGACTGGGAGAACTTGTATATATAAAACTTACTGGACTTGCCTCCTGTCCTTCCCTGGAGCAGCACCTTGTTGGGAACTGTGTCCTGATACTGTTTTAAGCAAAGGTAGCTTTACTTCTGGAGAGGCATGTGGCTTCACCTAAGTAGCAGCTGATGACTGGCCACAGGTTGACCAAAAATTCCTGTGAAATTAGTGACAACGCATTAAAAACCCACACCTTCTGTTGTTTGCTACTTTTCAAATGAACCTGCAGTAAGTGCCTTGTTTTGTGCGATCCCTGGATATGTTTGCTGTGTGAAATCTGTCCTGGCTAAAAGCTGCGCTCTCTGCGGATACAGCAGAATTGTTGTGTTACTCTTGTTGTAGACAGGATATAAATGACTCTGTGAAGGTCAGGTGAGAAAGTTGTGGTGAAGCTGTGAGGTAAATAAGCACTTGATTGATGGACAATGGCAAGGAGGGGGAGGACAGCTATGTTAGCTCAGACATCTGAGTTCCCTCGTCACTGCTGTTGGTATTAGATCAGTCCCTCCCTTTTGCACACTTGTTGGTACCTCTGGTGTGCAGTGTGCACATTCCTCTTTGCCAAGCTGCAGAGAGCATCCCTTTCCTACTGCAGCACAAGGCATTTCATAGCCGTGAGTGCTGGCTTGCTGTGTTGCTTTGCTTGGGTGCGATGCTGGGAAGAGAGCAGCCCCAAAATCACAGGATCACAAATGTCAGGGGTTGGAAGGGACCTTGGAGATCTTTGAGTCCACCCCCCTGCCAGAGCAGGATCATCTACTAGCACAGGTCACACAGGAACACATCCAGGCGGGTTTTGAAAATCTCCAGAGGAGACTCCACTGGAGATTTCCTTTCATCTGTGGTTGGTTTCAGATTTGCTGGGGAACTTCCAAGAACTGGGCAGTGTTCCTGATGTTTCAGACTCGCTTGGGTAGCAGAGTGCACAGCCACCTGGGCATCTCTAGGAGTTATATCGGGTGACAGGTACCGTGATTCTCACCATTGTCATTCCTAAAAAATGGAGTGTGCTTGATTGCAGGTCTGTTACCAAAACTGCCTTTTGCTGTAACACTCGGAGTGAAAGGTGGCAGGCTGCATTTCCAGTAGCCCACACACAGGACAGCACAACCTGTGAGAGCCTTAAAGATGTGCAGTCCTCCATTTGCTTATCTTCCTGCAGCTCTCCAGAGGGTGTCTCTTCTGTGATGGTTATCCCCCCAGGCTGCTGGGACTTGTTCATCCAGATTCTGCTGTTCATGGAACAGTCCCGCAGAACTGGGGATGACTGTTCCCTGAGTTCACGTGTGCTAACCCCCTTCCCATCTATGCTTCAGTGCAGTTTAACTAGGACTTGAATTTTAAACTCTTTCTCAACTGCCATTTTCTTCCTGCTTTCCTAATATCACGTACACAAATGCTGGTCCATTCTGGATGTAGTTACCTAGAGCCAGCTCCCTTCTGGAAGGCAAAAGGGAGCTTGTCAACAGGTACCTTTGTGCTTAATTAATGGTCTGACCTGGTCAAGTGGAAACGCTCCGTTCTGCCCAGTGCAGTTCGGTTAGTGCAGGGGTGTCACTGTACCCAAACCCGTTCTTTCTGTTGGTGCTAAAACAGTAACTCTGCTTGATACGGACACAAATGGGATGAGGATTGGTAGCTTACATCTAGCTCTTGATTCCCCTTGTGTGTCTGTTCTGTGAAATGTTTGGAGGGCTGAGCAAAGGAAGGGAACAGGATAGTGAATTTGAGGCCTTTATTTGAAGTCAAATGACTGGAATTATATGTGACCTGTCTGAAAGCCAACCTTGTTTCCAAAAAGTGCATGGGGAGCTGAGATCAGAAGACACATTACAAACATTGCAGTAGCATAACTTGAGGCAAGTGCAATCATTTACTTGACTAATGAATCCCCTGGGCTGCTAGCAAGAGAGCACATCTCTCATTCATCTTCTTAATTTAATAAGCAGAGGGGTTGGCCTTAAGGGTAAATGAAATGCATAGTGATCCCATGAATGTTTCAGCAAATTGATGTACAATAAGATAAGGGAGATCCAGCAAATGGCTTACTTGAGTCTGAGAGACTGTCAATGGGGTTTAAGGGGAAGGGAGAGAAGCTGGAGCTGATGGCTCTGAGTAGTGCTCTCCACTGTGCTCCTCTCCCAGTCTCTCCAATTCGTACAGGCTGGAACACGGCATTTTTTTTTGTTACAATGTCATCTACAAAAGCCATGCCTGTGGTGCCTGGTACTGCTTCTATGACAGCCAGTGGAGAGATCAGTGAGCTGGCTGAGCTCTGCAGCCTGAGAGAGGCTGAGCAGGGAATGCGACCATCTGCAGCAGACCCTCTGCTCTTGACGTGCCTGTGCGTACATACGGGGAGTTGGTGCTCCTTGGAAAGGCTCACGGAGGACGCCTGCGCTTGTGGGAGCTAATGAGGCTCATTCCTGTCTTTCACGCTCTTAATTACTGCGGAGAAGAAATCGATGGTGTGAAACAATGAAATGCGTTAATGACTGGAACAGTGATTGTAGGTTCTGCCATTGCAGCAATTACTGTGTGCTCACCTGAGTGAGGGTTATGCAGTAGGGAAACTGAGGCAGAGATGAAGTCATGCTATTGCTATAGATAATAAGCTTTTTAGTATAAAAATAAAATCAGGGTAAGGAAGCTTCAGACACATGCAATAAATTTGGTGGCTTAAAAAAAAACCAATCAAAAAAAAAAACCCCCACAAGCAGCTGAACAACAAATAAAAACCTCATAAGGGAATACTTTTTAAACTTCAATTAAACCATGAACCACGTAAAGGGACTTTTGGGAGGCTGGCTATAGTATAAAGAAGTTGAAAATGGGAATGCTTGTTCTTGGCTATTGTTTGAGAGGATTTGGGGATTAGATGGTCCATTGCTATTGAATGTAGCTCATTACTTACCATCTTCCAAGGCTCTTTACGATGAACACAAAATATAGAACAGAAAATTAAGGTGAACTATCAAAAAATTAGTGGCTTTTGGCATGTCATGTATTTCGGAGTTCTTGAAATCAAACTGGATGGTCAGGTGAAGGTTAATGAAGGTAAAATACACAGATATAATGAAGTTCATGTATTGCACTGGAACTGGAAATAATTGCATTTCTGAACTGTCGAATTTGATCGGATGGAAGCTGCAGAAAATGGATTTAAGTTGCGAAACTTCATGTACATGCGTTAGCATAGTTCTGTATTAAAGTAAGATTGTTTATAATGGGAGTGCTTTTGGACTCAGGCCAGTATTTGCAGGGCTGCTCTTCTGCAGCCTGGTGACTTAAAGAATAATGTGTAGCAAATTGCCTCTTAATTGAGGTAAATAGTTGTCATGTGCCACGCAAGGCGTTGGCATAATGTGAGCAGCATCGTTCTATTTTAGGGCTTGAGTTGCAGTTTTGAACACATCAAGGATTGAAGACCTTGAAAAGTGTTGCAGCACTTAGGCTGGCACGAAGCAAAATTCCTCAGAAACGGGGTTTATTGTAAACATGCGGGATTCTTTGCACTTGGAAGCTGAGCAAAGAGCCAGCTCTCCTGTCCTTCGGCTCCCCAGGCGGTCACCAGAGTATTGTAGCTGTAGGAGCTGCGTTTTTATTCATGTGAGAGGAAAGAATAACCAGGTGTTTGGGTTTCATTGAACTGGGGCGGGGGAAGCTTCCAGAGGGAATATCCTTATTTCCACTGCGACCAAGTAAGAGCCTTGAAGTCAATCGGTCTGGGCTGTCAAGCCTGTCAGGGAACTAAAAGGTTTGGGTAGGTATGTTGTGGTCGGAGCTGCTGCTTGTTCATGGAGCAGATGGCATTGGGGGTGCAGTGGTGCTCCCTCACTGCGAGGTGACTTTGAGCAGGTCAGTGAAGGCCATATCCATCCCCAAATCAGATGTAAGACATGGGCACTGTTGGTGTAGGAGGAGGAAAGAAATGTGTCTTTCTTCTGTAGTTGGGACGCAGAGGGTGGGGATACAACACTGGCCAGGGAGTCCCCATGATTTGGATCACTCCTGAGGTCTTGTAGATTGGCTGTTCACTGCTCTTCCAGTTTAGCTGTTGCATCTTCATCCCTTCTTGAGGCAGGACTGGTATTATCAAAGAACAACTTGGAGTGAGGGAAGGGATGTGCTGTGGCTGAGCCTGAGGGACACTTAATTCCTGCTTGGAGAGGGTAGGTTATGTGGGTCTGCTCTTGCTCCTGGTTAAGTCAACCCCTCCTCTTGCAGAGCTCATCGGATGTTTTGAGCTGATGCAGTTTGTTGAACTAGCAAAGTTATCCCTCTTGGGGGTGACCCAGTAGATATTCTAGTTCTGGGTGCAAGTCACTGAGAGAGGGACTTAACTTCTTGACACCACCCCACCCGCCCTTGGCTTGTCTCTTGGTGAGCATTTAAGAGCTGCTTGCTTACGTTACTTCAGCCAGCCCAACCCTTTGATGCTTCAGCCTGTTTTCACTTGAGCATGTTTTTTTGTGCTGGTGTGCTAGAATAATGACTTTTTTTGGCTGTAGTGCTGGCTGTCACTTCCTTCCTAGGAGCCTGGGCAGCAGTTGGCTGTGTTAGGTGGGGGGGGAACAAAGGGTGGAAACATGAAGCTGATTCAGCCCTGTGTTCACCTCTGCACGCCAGTGCCTGGATAATGTTGCAGTTTTTGTGTGAGCCTGATGAGCATCTGGATGGAAGAGGCCAAGCAGCCTTGGCTGAGGCATCGGATTTTCAGTTCCCAGTTTGGAGCGAGTTATGCACACCAAACTGGGAATTTGTTATCAAACTGGTGTCAGGTTTACAGGAAACAAACCCTTCCTGATGACAGACTATCAGCAAACCTGTTGTACACCCAGGCACTGGACCCCAAGGGTCCCATCTCCCAAGCATCTCTCTTGCTGTGTTGCCTCTTTCCCTAATTGAGGAGCATCTGGATTTGTGTGCTGGGCTGTGAGGTGTGGCTGGTGAGCGAGTGATTCCAGAGAAGCTTGCCTTGAAATGGAAGAGCTGGATGATAGGGATATGCAAGTGCTGTAATACCAGCCAGGGCCTGAGTTTGCATATTCTTGTGTCTCTGAGGGTGGCCAGTGCCAGATGCGTCTGAGGAGAGGTGCCAGAAACTCCTTAGTGTGCTCTTTTAAAATGTCAAACTCTTGTCTGCTCCACAGAGTGATGAGATCTTTCATGTCTTCAGCTGAGCCTCCATGTTAAAAATGGTAGTTCTGTACCTTGTTCCAGAGCTCTCTGGGTTTCATTTGGCCAGAAGTCCAAAACTCTCCTGTACTCCTGCCCCAGGAGGTTTAGCCTTAATGCATTTATCTGTGTGTACAAGGAGAAGGGAACATTTCTGTTTTTACAGATGGCGTGGATTCAGGAAATCTAGTCAGCTGGTGTGGATCTGGAAACCATTCTGCCCTTATTAACACCCTCCGATGATATAAACAGAGAATCCCCAAAGCAAGGAGCAGTCTAAATAAAACTTCAGGCCAAACCAGAACATCTAAGGTGTGCCAGATCTTGCCTCGGGGAAGGAGAGAGGATGGGAAGTGCCAGGAAAGGGGTGATCTTAATTTCTAAGAGAAGAGCCCCATGATTAAGGAAAGTCTGTGCTCTTGCCTCTCCCAGGAGGGAGAGAGGAGAGCTGAGGAAGGGATGTCCTGGGGAACAGGATTTTCTCTGCCACTGCCTTGTCCCTTCTCTTGGAAATGACTGGCAAGATCTAAGCCAGGGATTGTCTTAAGACAGCAGTTGGAGTCCAGAAAGCCTTTATAGATCTTAGCCTGTATTTGCTGTCTGCCTCAGTTTCCTGTCTGTGGTACAGAAAGAGCAACTAAAAATACCCAGCCTCAGAGCTGTATCTGAGCCCTGAGGGCTTGCCGTGTGGCAACTCCTCCCTACTTTCTGGAGGGAGGTCTGGTAGCTGCAGGTATGGTACGTCAGGGCTTGGGGATGTGCCACCTTCTGCTGCGGTGGCTGCTACAGCTCAGGACACGTCTCTGCTGGGTGTCCTCACCCGGACTTGCATTTGTAGTGGGAAGTGGACTGTGGAGCACAGTGATCTACAGTGGGGTGTTTAAGAGGCTGTTCTTATGTCTTGCCAAATGGACTGGGACCGTTCTTCCAGGGTTGATGTGTCTGGTCAAGAGAGAGGTGGCAAAGGGGCTAGAAAGCGCTGTGTGATGCGACTTTGAGAGCTGAAATCGTTCCCTCTTCCCCCCCGCCCCGTCTTATCTCTTTCTGCTTTCCTTTTATCTCTCTTCCCTTTTTGTTTGTGTCTGTTCTTTCCCTGTCTCCTAATGTAAGTAAGAAAGAATTTAATATGCTGAGACAGGAGAGAAGTTGTTCCATGCGTTGCAGATGCACAACATGTCTTCATTAACTCCCCATGACATTCAAAATAGCTGGAGATAAAGACAAACTAAATCTGGGAAGACAAATATAAATACCGTTCTCCCTCCTTCCCTCGCTCTCCCCCCTGCGCCGTGCACCCCCCGGGGCACGCATTCAATTACTGAAGATGAATGGAGCGGAGCCGGGCCGCGGCTGGGAGCTCCGGCTGGCGCTGCCCGCTCCTGCCGTCAGATGGCCCCACACTTCAGGAAATCCGCTCCCAGCCCTGGTCCAGCCCGGGACGTGCTCCACGGGGTCTGCAGTCCCTCCTCCCCCTGGTGGGGTGATGGCTTGCAGGCAGTCAGGGAAGGCTAGCAAAGCCCTGAGCGGGCATTGCTGCGTTTCCCCATCTGTGCTGTCTCTTCTTGACCTCCTGAGGTGCGTGGAAGGAAAGACCTCGGTATTTCAGGCACTAGATGGGGAGTGTGGAGTCAGGCTTGCTCTCCTTCACCCTGCTGGGTAGCTGCGAGCAGGTGTTGGAGCTTCTCCCCAGGTTTGGACATGGGCTGGCTGCAGTGGGGAGCAGGAGGGCTGCTTGTGAGATTGCTTCTGCCCTAAATCTCTCTCCCTTCTCCAGCAAATCTAAATGGTGTTAGAGAGAGCTTGAGGCTCTGCTTTGCTTGTGCTCTGCACAGTGTAAGCTGGAGTAGCTGTTCTGTGTGCCTGTGTCCACCCTGGCCTGTCTTCCCCAGCTCAGAGGGTTTGGGAGCCGCTGTGCTGAGGCAGTGTGGATGTGGAGGGTCTCATTGTGGGATCTGTTTGACACAGGATCCTACCCTGTAAAATGCCTGTAAGCGTGTTACGGGTCCTGTTCACCGGTGGTTAGTGTGTCTGTAGGGCGTCATAATTCCTGGAGATCTGGAGGTTTTCTGGGGGCTGAAGTATCTCTGCCTTGGGCTCTCCAGCTGCGCACCCGCACCACCCCAGCTTGCTGTGACTCAAAGGTGCACAAAGAGCTGCTCGTTCCCGCCTCCTTTCCTGTACTCCACCAGACTCAAACCCCATTCAGGCTTTACTTGCATGGAAGTCTCTGTGATCTCTCAGAGCTTTTCTGTTGCTGCAGTGATGCAGGAGATAGGGTGAGCTCAGAGTACTGCGAGCTGGGGTGAGCCGCTTCCCAAGGAAGGACTTGCCATCTCTCTCCATTATAGTCTTTTCAGTTCCCTACCTCTCTGTGCACAGCAGATGATTATCTCACAAAAGCATTCTGGGTGGGTTTTTTTTTTTCCCTGTGTAGTTCAAATTATCTTTTCCTAAGTGCATTACCTTGCATTTGTCTGTACTGAACTTCATCTGACTTCATGCTGCCCATCCACCTAGCTTTGTTAAATGTAATTGAAATTGAGTTTGGGCTGGGGGGAGGCCTGGGGTTGATGCAGCAGAAAAGCAGAGGCCTGTGCTTCCAGGACTAAAGAAATACTGTGAGCTATTGCAGTTGTTGAGCGAGTCCTGTTAAATCCAGTTGTGTTCGTGTTACAGTGAATTAAGTGAACATCAGAAATGAAAAGTCAGGACAGAACCTCATCTTTGCTACACCAGGCTTAAAACTAGAATAACTGAAAAGCCTTCCTTGTGTGCATTCGTGTTTCATGCTCCTTTGTCTGAGGTCAGAATCTGTCCCTTGGAAATTGTCTAGAAATGGCAACTTCTTTCTCTAGTAGAAGCAGAGAGCAAAATGGGGGTTGTTACCTCGTGTCAGAGGACACAACCCCCTGAGGGTTCATTCACTACAGCCCAAGAAGGAATTTGGACACAATTTTCTCATTAAGAACAGTATCTGCTTCCAAGAACTTCAGCAAGTTCATCTACACGAATAAGCTGGTGAATAGTCTTAACAATTTGTTCTGATTGTCTCATTGTTTAAATTACTCCAAGTAACTGGCTAATCATAAGAAGTTAAGCTTTTAATAGGAATAGTGGGGGTAAAGCCACAAACTACTGTTAAAATGAAGCTGCTTCTTCTGAATAAACAGTCCAGTAGACTCTACAGTAGCCAGAGACCGTACGCAGTGACCCAGGCAATACCTTTCCCCTCCTTTGCCGTTAGAAAGCTGTTGTGATGTAAGGTGGCATGCTGCTGAGAAGGACCCCGATCTCTCTTCGGAGAACTGAACTCAACGCTGTTACCTGTAGCTTGTGTCAGAGGAGATGATGTATACATAATTCTTTATATATTTTTTTTTGCAAGGAGTCCTTCATAAATAACTGCAGAGTTCAAATTCTGCCTACTGCAGCCAGCAGAGGAAGGCATTTCAATGGGTGCCTCTCTGTTCCCGTGCTTCTCCTTGTAGAACACAGCCAGAAATCACCTGCTCAAATGCTGTAATCTCCTTGGTGCTGGAGCTTGGGTAGGGGGATGTTGTACCCCATTTAAACTCCTTTACTCTGGGTTTTTGAAGCCTTGCAGCCCTGCTATGAGGAAGGGGTTGTGTCACCCTGCTGTATTTACAGAGCAGACACCTGAAATGGGGTGAAGTTCTGGTTTGATCAGCTCTCCAGCACCAACGGAGATGAAATGGAGAGAGACTGCGGGTGACACGGGTTGTAAGTACTCTGCTTGTTTTGCAGCAGTGACCAGCCAAGTTCTGCTGGAGATCTCCCTGCTGTTCCCAGTCCTGCCTCACCTTTCCCTTTGTCGGTGCTTTGTGGTGCTGTTCCTCTCTCTCTTCCCCGTGTTCCTTTTAATGGTTTATTATTGCCTTAGTGGGGTTTTTCCCTCCTTCAGTTCCTGTGACTTGCACAGTGAACAGCTCCAGCATCCCTGTATGTGACTTGCTGCTTCAGGTAACGTTTAGTGGCAATTAAATGAGATTCTCCTCCCCCACCCTGACCCTTTGTTGAATGAATCTAAAAAGGCTTTGGGGGGGGGGAATGCAGGGGGAAAATTAAAAGGGTTCATAAAAGTGAATTTTAAGAAAAGCCTAATGAAGGAAATGAACCTCCTGAGAGATCAAAGCCGAACCTGCTGTGCCAGTGCAGAGAGTTTAGGCTTTTTCTTATGTTTCCACTGGCATGAAAGCACATGCACTAATATTTCTTCCAACAGCTTTAACTCTTAAAGTCCTGTGGGGTTGGCATTAATGGCCTGTTTCTGTGTTGCCTAGTGCTAGGGCTCAGCTGTTTCATTAGGTACTTGCTCATGTGAAGTCTCCTTTTACTTATGGAGAGGACTGGGCCATGATTCATCAGGTCCAACAGTAGAGGGACACCACCCCCGGGTCAGCTCTGTGGCATTACTCCTGCCTCTTGCTACAGGGGCACACTATGAGAAAATCATAGAATCATTCAGCTTGAAAAAGATACAAATGCTGTCCCATGCAGGACGTATGAAGGCAATATACCCCCCTATGCCCCTGGTTGCCAGCTCTGCCTTGTGAGGGAGGTGGTATTTGAAGGGGGAAAATGGGTAGTCACTTGCTCACAGTAAGTTGTGGAAATGTTACAAAGCCTTAAAATTCCATTTTCCTTAAATTAAAAAAAATAGGGGGCTCTCAATAGGCTCTGAGGGGGATGGATATGTTGACTGAATTGCATGTAGGGAAAGTTCCATTAATCATGGAAAGCAAACTGAAGGCTTTTAGTTTTAACCAATTTTTCTAGGCCAGACTCCCCATACCCGTAATTTTTCCATTACACATGTAATCCCCTTTCTGAAAAGGGCTAGGTTTGTTTAGCATCAATTCTTTTTGGTTGTTGTGGGTTAAAAACTGGATGGTTCAAATTTGTCAGGGGCTGGCTCTGGTCTCCTCTCCTCATCTCGTCACTTGTCGCCCTTGCACAGGTCCCAAGGCTCTTTTACTTTTAAAGTGTTTCCATGTGTTTGAGAATAGAATGAAAATGGGGCTGCACAAAGTGCCTTATGCACTCGCAGCTTCCCAGAGTGCTAATGAGGAACATATTGGCAGTAAGTGGCTGAGTAGAGCAGTATAGCAGGAAAAACAACTTGCACGCAGCCTTATTTATTACAGGCCTGTTTCTCAGAGAGAGGGAATGTCAACCTGGATTTGGACTTTCACCTAATCTTCTCTGAAAGTACCCAGAGATATGAAGTGGCCACCTACTTGGCTGCTGGACTTCAGTTTAAAAGCAGATCCCAAAGCCTGCTGCTGCGAAAGCAAATGACTCGCAGGCGTGGTGGTGGCTGTAGGTCATGGCCATGAGCTTTGGGCTCGGTATAAAACCTTTGGGCCTGATACTTTTGTCTGTAAACCAGGGTGATTTTTTTGCCTTGGAGTGCTACTGGGGTGGGATTGGTGGCAAGGGCGGGAGGAATTGTGTTCCTTTCCTTTACCGGGGCATGATGCTAAAGCTGCTACAAGAGAGCTAGCCAGAGTATGGTCTTCCCAGAGCCAAGCTCAGGAGGAAGCAGTGAGCTTTCTGGGGTCGGTCTGTCTGTCACAAAACGACCCTTCTGGCTTCCACAGCAGCCTGTTTGAGCAGGGAGGTGAGGAAGAAAATAGGGACCCAAGTTCAAATTCAGTGCTGTGCACCTAGACTCAGGGACCTTCATGGGCACTGACATGGCTGCGATCACAGCCTGGTTTTTCAGATTGATGCCTTTTAACTGGAGTGATGCTGCCCGAATAGACAAAAGGGAGGGTTTCTTCATGGACCAGCATGTGTTGCGTTTCCCAATCGCCTTCATCTCTTTGCCCTTGTTAAATACAGTGTTCATAACCTGTTCTGCTGTGGGTACTGCACTGTGGTGCCCTGTTCTCTAGCAGTCCTCCTTCAGTATGGAAAGTAAAGCAAGCTGTTCCTGCCTGCTATTAAGTCTAAGGAAAACCTGGAGATATCTGATAAACCATCTCCCTTCTGTTACCAGGGTGCTTCCAGGAATCTGTAGCAGTGTTGAATGTGGTCCCATGAACATCATTACACTTAAAAAAAAAAAAAAAAAAAGCTAGTTAGTGAGTTAGGCTCAGGGGAGACTTTACCACTCTCTATGACTACCTTTAAGGAGGTTGTAGAGAGGTGGGTATTGGTAACTCCCAGGTAACAAGTGATCAGTTAAGAGGAAACGGCCTCGAGTTGTTCGAGGGGAGGTTTAGATTGCATAATAGAAAACTTTTCTTTGCTGGAAGGGCTTTAAAGGATTAGAACAGGCTGCCCAGGTAAGTGGTAGAGTCACCATCCCTGGAGGTATTTGAAAGATGTATAGGTGTGATGTATAGACGTGGTGCTGAGGGACATTTTTTAGTGGTGACTTGGCAGTGCTGGGTTAACAGTTGGACTTGATGATCTTAAAGGTCTCTCCCAACCAAAAGAATTCCATGATTCTATTTTTATAATTGGTTGCCTGTTGAGATTCCTGATTATCCATGTGCATCCGAATGACTTGATGAAAATATTTTTGACCCATGTTTTCTCTGCTCTTTCCCTTTCCACAAATCCAGTCAGACGAAGCCATGATGGAGAGCACTTTGCCTTTTACAGCACTGATCGGATAGCAATTAGTTGACTGCTATAGCAACCTAAACCCAGTATATATCTTTGAAGGGGTCTTCTGTGAGGTAACCGAGGAAATTTTAAGTAAGAGTTAACTTCTTTATTAACTGGCTGACCCAGCTGCTTCAATAGTGCAAAAATTGACATTGCTCTGATTTACCCAGGTTGAGAACTTCACCCTCTGCATTAAATTACACAAATTACTGTGAATATTGCAAACTACAGTCAGTCCCTTCCTGCCAAGGGATGAGCTCATGATTCCTCACTTGTCTTGCGAGGGTTACGATGACCTAACCAGGACCAAAGATTGAAATACTCGGAGCTCCATTTGACGGCTGTTCATAGCAGGAATGGTGACTTCTCTGCAAACCACCGCTTTATCAGCAGCCATGTGGGAATGACAACTCCTTTGTTCTCCCTGGAGTTGGAGGAATCTTAGCAGCCTGTGTGTGAGCGGCTGAGGGTCTAAAGGCAAGTCCATCAGTGTCTGGTCACGTTGTCTGGCTGGTAGAAGGCTATTTCTGATTCTGTGCTTAGTCTGGTTCTTGGTGTTGCAAAGAACGTAGCTTCCCCTGGGGACGGTGGTTCCCATTCTGAGTATGAGTTTTGTCCCTGAACAAACTTGCTTATTTGCCTCTCAGATTTTTCCTGCTTATGCAGGGAATTGGGGAACTGAAGCAAAGCCTCACTTATGCTGAAAACCCTTATAGTGAAGGAGGAAGCTGGCTCGGATTGAAGCAGATGCTATGTGGGAACAATTACCTGAGAGAAGCTCTGGGAGGGAGTGGAGGAGATAATGAAACACCTAGGGATTTGGGAGTCAGCTTTCCAAGGAGCAAAGGGGTTAGCAGTTTAGAGCTGGAGCTTGCAGCTGTGGTGAGAATCAGCTTCCCTTTCCTTCTGCTCCTCCTTTTTCCCCTCTTTCCTCCCCCCCTGGCTCAGGGGATAGGGGAGAAGGTGACCTTTGGAGCATGAGTCACATTGCTAGCAAAGAACCTCGGTTGCAGTGGTGCTGTGCTTGAAATGCAACTTGCTGAGCTCAGCTGCTGCCTGCAGCCCTGGCCAAGGCAAACAGCCGGCGTGGGGGCTGCAGCGGGGATATCGCCGGGTCCTGACCCAGCTGCTTGTCAGCAGAGGAGCTGTCTCCCTGCTAGATGGGGCGTCACTGTCGCCAGATCCAAAGCAGCATGAGCTCTACGTGGATGTGAACTTAATGCCCTATGATTCCAGGAGAACAAGAGCAGGATGGGTGCCCAGAAATCATCCAGCCGTGGATTCCCTGGAGCCCGAGGCTTAGCTAGTTCCCCTCCCCTTTCTGTTCTCCTGCAGGCAAGCACTCCCCTTCCATCAGCTCATCTGAAAGGACCAGCTTTGTTTTCATTTTACCTACACGGCTTCCAGTACTGTTGATAGGGGATTTAGCTTATGTGTTAATAGCAGGCTGAGCTGGAAGGACTGGGGTTGAATAACACTCGCTGGGTTTCTGTACCTGTCCTGCCAAAAGCCCACTGTTAGTTAAGGCTGTTTCTATTCAGTCCAACAACAAAAGCAGTTTGGACAAATCATCCTTTCTGCAAAATCGCCTCTGCTGTTCCAAGTGAGTTGCTGCAGAGGTTGGGCAGCATCGGTAGCTCTGTGATGCAAGCAGCAACCTTTGCTCTTGCAGTGCACCTGAAAGTAAAAATTAGGGATGTTTTTTTGGCAGCTGAAGACCCCCTGAGCGATCTGCTCACATCTTGGAGCCTTCATCCCATGTTGGGATTCAGCGTGCCCCACCCCCCCGCCCCCCGCAACCCCTCACCACCCCCCAACCCAACTCAAGTGGAAAATTAGGGGTCCCGGTACGGTTTGGACCTGAAGTTCTTCTAGAAACCTGTCCTGTCCTGGGGCTGATGCAGTTTGAGGCAGGAGAGCCC
>JAAGNO010019552.1:105221-168841 GCA_033439905.1 Ceryle rudis | reverse complement strand
TTTGTCCTTGTGGGGCCCACAGAAATAAAAAATAGGGGGGTTTTTTTTGGGAGGAGAGGCCCCCGGGGCGTCCTGCCCCCATTTTGGTGCATTTTTTCCTTGTTGGGATTGGGGGTGTCCCCCCCCCCCCCCCCCCATCATTCTGTGCTTCTGGGAGTGTGAGGCTGGAAATGCCGATTGTTGTGGAGCTGGGTGCTTAAGCCTCTCCTCCATGTTGACTTGAGAGCCTAGTCTGAAGTTTTGCTGCTAATATTGAAAGGTTTCCATGGTGCTGGCTGTGGGTAACACTTCTTCCTTCTCACTTAGGAGTCCCTTGAGCTGCTAAGAGAAAGTTTGAGTGTTAAAGATGGCTGATTTGCAAGAGATGGGCTATGGCCCAGAGGTGAGATGGATTGAGAGACAAAGAAACGCATACCAGGAAATTACTGAAAACACTGGTTTTCAGCCTGTGGTTTGTGACTGCTTTGAAGGGGTTGCTAAGAAATTTTTAGAGGAACCTGTCATCAGATACCAGCCTTATGGGGGAGAAACCTGTGTTTCGGGAACTTGACTAACACCCACCTTGACAATCTTGGTCTGTAGTATTAAATTGTTATGTAAATCTTATCAAAACTGTACCGTCATCAGTGCAGGGAGCTTAACCTTGTGTACTATAAACCCACGTAAAGTGAGATGTCTATGAGTTGCTACTCATGTCGTTTTTTTCTCTCATGCTGAGGGGTTGAAGAGTGCTCTGTTCCAAAGCCAGCGTGCTATTTGGCCCAATTCATCTGTGGCTTTAGTTCTTCCATTTTAAAGCTAAGCAAAGACTATAAAAGCTACATTGGGTGCGTGCTGGAGGAGGTTTGAAATATGACTTAACAATACAGGAGATTATACTCGTTTTTCTCAGGCTTGATTAACTGGGGCTATCACAGGCAATCACCTTGGCTCCGGGTAAAATGTGTCCAGTTAGCAGTTTCCGTGGTAAGCACACGGAGTGCATCAGCAAAGACTTGAAACATCTCTCTGTTCATTATTTGTTATTGTTTCACCTGCCTTCAAATGGTAATTGCAGGGGTTTTGATTCATGGATTAGAATGCAATTTAGTTTCAATTGTTACAGGCCCGTCCTACCCGCCCCTGAGCCGGGCTTTGGAAACTTCTCCATCAGCACTCGGCAAATCCTGCCAGATCCCTCACTCCTGCTGCAGCAGCCTCCCTCCAGGAGGAAAAGATGTAGGGAAGGTTATCCTTGTTAAACCAAGGTGGCATGGTGATTTTTTTTTGAGTTATTTGGTATATTTTATTTAAATTTCATTGTCGGGAAAGAATGGGCCAAAAGTGGCTTGGGGGAAGCTGTGGCACTGTGCTGGCTGCAGCAGCTGAGGATCCTGCTTTCAATTCAGTCTATTGATTTAGACACTTGTGGATTTTCTCTACCTGAAATATTTTTCATGCTGTAGCAGAACGAGCTTTAACTCTGACTAAAATTTGCAGTTAAGGCAGTGAAATGTTTAGAAATGTTTTGTTTTCACTGTGATCAGGAGCCGCAAATTAGCGTTACCGCTGGTGTTACCAGCAGGAGATAGACAGTGCTGGGGGTCGTGGATGTGATTGCCAAAGAAGAACTTTCATATTTAGCTGTTGGACGAGCTCGTGTGTGATACTGTGAAAACAAGCCTTGGTGTTAATCGGAGAGGAACAATTCCAGAGCTGAACACAATAGCAACGAGCCTGGAAGGGACCTCGAGAAATCGCGTAATTCAGCCTGCTGCTTCAAGGCAGGATCTGTTGTACCCAGCTTATTCCTGACATACCTGCCTAATCTGCTTTTAATTTGCAGTGAGGGAGTACTTCACCAGACTGATGGAGGAGATTTTTGTCTTCCTAATATTTCACCTTAATCTCCCATGGTTCAAATTAGCGTTGTTATTTCTTGTCCTCTCAACCAGGAGCGGAGAGAAAAAATTGGTTTTGCTCCCTCTTGCCTAGTTAAAGACTGAGAGGAACTCGATGATCTTTCCTGGGCAGGACACTCCCTGATCGCTCAGTCTTGTCTCTGTTTCCTAGACATCTTTTTCTTACTCATTTCCTCTGAATTCGCTCCAGTTCTGTGCTTGTTTAAATTGCAATGCCAAATGCTGCATGTGGTACCCCACCTGAGGCCCGAGCCGAGGCAGGAGGAGAAGTACTCATGCTTTGCAAGCATTGTCTCTGTGTTTATAGGTGTTTAGCTGCTTTTTTTCTCCTTATGGGAAGCCCAGGAGAGGTGCAGTTCAGCTCTGTCTGGCCAGGCAGATTTGCAGGCATGCTACCAAGTAATTCTGCAAAGTTTCTGATTTTTTTTGAGCTCAAGAAAAATCTGACCTTGCATATGCAAAAAGAGAGATCCCGGGGACCTCCAAAAGCTTGGTAGTTGGTAATATTCAGTCTTGCACAGAAAATTAGTTCATCACTTGAAGCAGCCCAGCAACGTTTGCTGCTCGGATGCTCTGTGCTTTGCCGTAGCCTGCTGCAGGAGAGCTGATTTGAAGGTCAAGTGCTGCAGAGCAATTAGTTTCAAGACAACCAAGCCCAAGTAACTCTGACAACTGGGCACAAGAGGGTGCAATAGGTTTGTAATAAACCCTAGACACCTTCTGCTGCAATGGTGCCACTGGAGAAGGTTTTCCTTTGCTGAGACTTGTCTGGCAAACCGAACATCCTGTTAATTGGTGGAGTTTGAGCTGCGTGAGTTTGCCTCATTATTTTCAAGTCCTTTTCACTTTGAGTATTTCCATAATTATGGTAATTAAACTTGGTGGGTTTTTAATTATTATTTTTTAAAATAATCAGAACTGTAGTTGAATTATGAGAGTGCCAAAATGAGCCTGGCAAATCGTAATTTTAGTTTGCTGCATTATAAATCAAAAGCCAACTTGATTTCCCAGCTTGCTGGATGTTTTGTTAACCAGATCACTCCAGCTCTCCTGAGGCCTCGTATGCCAAGAGCTGTCCCTGAACGAACAATCAGGCTTTATAAATAGCAGCCTTAACAAGAACGTCACTGCCAGATGCTGCTGAAATAACTTAGGGACTCGTGCACAAAGGAAACTCCCTCATCTGGGGGCAGCTGGGCTCCCATCCGTTATCTAGGACATCCCCCTGCTTGTGAAATTTCAGAGAAGCTGTTAGGATGCCTGCAGATGGGGTCACAAGCACATTCCCATGTTTCTCTGATGCTGGGCTTGCCAGCAGCTCCTCCTGATCTGCTTTGTGTTTACTACAGGAGTCCAAGATCCCGGTTTGATCTATTGCTTCCACTCGTGTCTTGTATGGAAACAGCAGTAACTCCTCTCTGCCTAATTAGCTCTAAGCAGTGTGTAGTGATGCTCTCCCTTAGCACGGCAGTGACTGAGCTGCCTTCTAAGGATCCCAGAATGTTTAGCAACAGTTGAGGGGTGGTCCAGGCTCCTGCCTTGCCTAAGAATCAAGGTCTTTTCTCAAAATCTTTTCTTCTACCAGTTGCCGCTTCTATTGGCTGGGAACAAGCAATAGAGGTGGACTGCATAGTCCACTTTTTAGATAAGCAATGATTTTTAACGCATAGGCTATGTCTGCAAGGCTCCAATAAAGCATTACTTTAGTAGTACTGTGTGCTGGGATGTGTGTCAGAATATACTAAGAAATTACAGTCTTGGCTTTTTCAGACATCTAAGTAAAGGTAATAAGGACCCACTGGCACTCCAACTCCCTAGGATTTCATGAGGAGGCAGATGTCTGTTTTGAACAAACTGTTTAAGACTCTGCAGAGGTGATGGAGACGAGAAGCCCTGTGAACCCCGACTGCCTTTGTGCCCGTGGTATGCCGTATTCTGAACACAGCCTGTCCTCTGCTGCCAGCGGTCACAGACCAGTGTGGCTGACACTGTTCAGAAGTGTGCTGTGGCAGGAAAAGAGGACAGGGAAAAATGATAGAGATGAACTCTGTAGGATTGGGCAAGTCATTTCAGACCAGTGTCAGTTTTCTTAGAACCAAAGCCTGGTTAAATACCCTTCTGGATAAGTGCTGTACTCAAGATCCAAGTCTCTTTGTAGCTTCTTGCATATGAAAATAAGTGACTAGTCCTTGCATGAGGAAGAACTTTGGGTACAATGACAGTGGGCTCCACATGAATGCTATGGATTGAAAGCAGGAGCACCGTAGTGCTGTGATAGCAAGTGACGTCATAGCATGAGAGTGTTATTCCTCAAATATTTTTCTGCCTCCTGTTGGGTCTCCCACAAGTCCCAATGTATAAGCTGAATGTATCTTGCCCTTTCTCACCAAAGGCTTGGAAACAAAGCAGTTGAGATGGCCAGAACAATCTAAACTCACATTTCCATTGTTGGGCTTCCCTGTGTAGTAGCAACGTGTGGGTTCACCCCTGTGTTCTGAAAAACAAACTCTTCTCTTTCCAGTTTATTTGACTGTATTCCCTATTGCAGGAGCCATATAATTCCTTCTGTTTCCTGGCTGTGCCTTTGCTAACTTTTTGGATTTCTAGGTAGGGGAAAAAGGGAATTATAGGGAAAGTCATCCCCAAAAAGGGAAGCTAATGCTCTTTCACATCTGGAGCAGTGCTGCTCTGTGAAGTCAAACAGTTTGAGGCTACCTGGTTCCCAGCATGTGGCATGCTAGGTCTCAAACATTAGAGGCACAGCATATCCCAAGTAACTGCTGATCATGTACAACAGGCTGTGTAAACAAATCACCCCACGGGTGGAAATACTTGGTGAAGGAACACTTATTTGCAATCCTTAGATACGTGCACTAAGCGCAGCCTGTGCTGAGCAGCAGCTTCTGTAGGTCTTTGTCCACAGGAAGTTATCAAAAGCCTGGGTGGGGGGCAAAAAAAATATTTCATTTCAGGCTTTCATCTGAAATGAGATTTCAAATACGTTACACATACATATGAATAAAAAAGTCTGAAGACCTCGTGTGTGCCGGTCGGGTTCTGTGATCATTTCTGGGAAGATGCTGTCAACACAAACACATAGATGCTGGCTTACTCATAACCACCCTGATCTGTGGACTGTTCTGCTGCTCAGACAAACAAGATCAGGAATGACCAGCTGGGTCACCACAGAGCCTGGAGAGCATCTTGAGTTAACAATCCAAACATTCTCTGCCTTAACTTTGTGACTGTGTGCATCATTGATGTCTCCTGAACAGGCAGTACTTGCTATGAGAGCTGGATCTGTTCTCAAATGGTGGTATTGAGCTAGGTCCTTGGGATTTTTTCTGTCCTCTTGTCTGTTCTGGAGTTCTCTTACACAGGACAAAGATGGAGACGTGAAACTGTTGTCCTTACTCTGACTTATTTCGAATGACAACAACTTCACAAACTGCAGGGTTGGAAGATCAGCTCATGTGCAATTTAAGTCCTTGTTTCTGTTTTTCTTCTTTCCTGGTGTGTTTGCCCATGCAGTTTGTCTATTGCAGTGACCTACTCTTACACACCTTGCTATGAAGTGAAATTCCTGAAATCTCCTCCACAGGAGGATCCACAGAAACTGGTAGAGGGAGCTGCTGGTATTTCCAAGGAGGAATTACCCTGAGGAGGGGGGAGAATGAAGAGCATGAAGTTGGAGCTGCTAGAGAGTGAATTGGGCATTACTAAGTATGAGTGTATCTCTGGTCAGTGCTTTTGCTCTTAGGAAACTTGAGTAGAGCAATTCCTTGATTTAGTCAGGAACAAATGACAGCACAGTCTATGTCTCCAAACTCTGAACTTTTCTTGTATGAGCTTTGCAGGGAATGCACCCACGTGTGAGTGAGAAATAGGGAGAACTCTGCTGGCTGCTCTCAATTTCTTATCATTAAGAACTGCCTATTTAATGAATAGTATCTAACCCTTCTGATTTTTGCCTCAGTTTTCACGGTGCTGGGTTTCTTAAGCAATAGACTTACTAGCTGGAAAGTTGCTAATTGAGCCCCTCAGTTCTCCAGAATTATTGTCATGGTCCAGGAAATGTAACCTCTCTCAAATTGTCCTTGTGTTCTACTTCGTCCTTGTCCGCGCTTACTGTGGGCTTGCACTGCGCTGTCTGTGATGTAGATGTGGTGCTCAGCCTATCTGGTTTAGTCTGAGCTTGTAGTCACGCCTATCTGCTGGTTCTAGTTTCCATCTGTCTTTTTTGTGTGGAAGTCCACAATGTTTCCACACCACCATATCTCGGACTGTAGCACGAGGTGCCCCTTTACAGCAGCTTGTGTGGTGCTGTGACCTAACTGAGTGATGGTGCAAATGAGTGTAGCTCTGTGAAACCATATGGAGCTGGGCTGGGCTGCGTGTGCCCCATGAAACTTGCTGCTCATCACACCCCATCAGTGATACAGCGCGAAAAAGAATGCTCTTGGCATTCAGACTGGAACAACTGGCTGCAGTCCTTTCTTCCAGTGAAACAAATCTCTTTAAGGCAAACTGCTTACGCTAAGCAGAGGTCTCCAGCAACCCCTCTGCCCCACGACTGCCTGCGTACGCTTCGACTTAGGCACCCTGTATGTGCTCAGAGTCTCCTGGGGTTCTCGCTAGGCAGCCCCTGTGTTGCCTGTTTTCCTTCTGTGTGCGGTTTCAGCAGCACCAGTTCCTGTCATACTTGTTCTGCTGCCCACCTTCCATTTGGATATGGAATTCACATCCCTGGAGAAGGGAACGTGGGATGAGGCAGTTCACCTTGGTTTAGGGCTGGGATTCAGTTGCCTGTTCCAACCTACCTGTGCAGCCTGCAGATCGTACTTGTGTCACTTGTCCCCTACTTTCTGTGTCTGAGGGCCAGAAGGTGGTGGGAGAAGGAATTTGCTTACTAATGAAGCCCCAAGCTCTCCTTTTGAAGGTAAAGAGGATGGGGGTAATAAAAGGGTGGTTGCCAGGCCATGCAAGCTTTGATTAGCTTATGGTGGCTATTTCCTGCGTGCTTCAAGCTCTCCAACTACTACTTCTACTGCCCTTTAACCTAAACCCTAACCTTTCAAAGCCTGACCAAATCCCTGAAGTGTTACTGCATACAGCATTCTTTTAGTATACAAAATATTCTTAACATATGCTCAAAATATACTAGGAGTACTAAAATTAGCTCTTTCCAGAGAATCTTCCTCTTTTCAGTAGATTTAGTACATGTCAAGAAGCGATTTAAAGGTCATCTCATTTCCTTATGTTTGTTTAAAAAGAATTGCTGAAGGATAACATTTTGGCAAATGCTTGCTCTCAGTTATAAGTATAATGGGTTTGTTTTTAGATAATGGTGGGTTTCATCTTATGGAAGCCACCAAAATGGAGCTTGACTTGAGAAATAAGGGGTATCCCAAATCTTGTGCATATATAGCTAAATATAACACTTGAAAAGGCAAGATGTGTTTTTTCCAAGTGTTGAACTAATTAGAAAATAACCTGTTTACTTTCAGTTTTTGTCTCCTTGCCTTTTTTTAAGCATACAGATTCTGAAGTGACTTTCTAATGGCTTGAATTACTGTTGTTTGACATCTGGCTGCACAGGTGGGGTAGCAAAAGAGTTGGATCCTGATGGAAAGAAGTGTACATCTAAGTCATAGGAGGGCATTGCTGAAGTGCAGAGTTTTGCTTCGACCTCTTTACCCCCAGCATTTCTGAGCTACAGATGTTCCATCCATCTGAGCAGCCTGGGTGAGAAGGGATGTTACGCTGAATATCAGGAGGAATAACCGGGGAATTTATGGACTTACCACGAACCCTTTGCAAGTGAGGGTGGTGGCATGTGGAAGGGAAAGTGAAAGGGCTCTGTTCAACAGAGAAGCTTGCTGCAGACTTCTCTGAGCTGAACCCAGCAGTGGAACAAGAGCAGCAGCAGGCTGGCTGTGATGCCAAGGCAGTTTTGAAGCCATCAGTTTGGTGTTATTCAGGCTTACTGAATAAAATTCTACTTGCACAGTGGATTTGGAGTATAACTCTGGTTGTCTTCGTGGAGATGTACCCTAGATCTACAGTGGTGATAAAGAGAAGAGGGAAAAGGTCGTGCATAGAATGGGTGGGTGGTGAAAAAAAGAATCTTTTTTTTTTTTTCCCCCTCAACCACAGTTTTCAGTGAGAAATCATGTAGACAGCAGCTTCTAGTCTGCCAATGCAAAATGAGTCAAATTAGAGGGTAAATTAACTAATTATTATAATGTTGTAGTAGCAATGCTACAGTTCAGGCTGCAGAAGGCATTCCATTATCAGCTCTATTCTTCAGTTACCTTTTAATTGGTAATGTATTTGTATATAAATTAAGGCAAGAAAGCCTCTAGCCTTTGTTTTCTAGTCATTAAAGAAATGCTTCAGTGGGTTTTGGACTAGAAGGAAAGAGGGACCCTTTACAATGATCGGAACAGACGGTAATGCCCCACAAGGGGAACGTTTGTGAGAATGGAAATTTCCTTTTTAGACCTCACAGTGGAATACGAGTTAGATACAGATCTGATAAACAGGCTCTTTTAAATCTCTGTTTGGGGATATGGGAAAGCGAAATGTGCAGCTGGCAAGCTACATCTCCTCATGCTTCACTTCTTAGAAATAAACAGTCGCCAAACAAAAGGCCTTATTGCAGTTATTCAGTAATAACTAATATACATACCTGTATGTATATGTACATCTCCCTTCAGAGTACAGCTGCAGGAAGAAGCTGTGCAAAAAAGATAGTTTGCATTTGCAGTGTTCTGGAGGTGACTTGAGATTCTCCCCATCTCCAAAAACTTTGGTGTGTGTGCTTTAGGTGTAAACTGTCAACTCCTAATGAAAACTCCTCTGTAAATAATCTACTTTTAATGTTTGTGTTTGAGAGGCGCTATGGCCTCAGAGATAGAAAATGTTTTATTTGAAATGTAAAAAAAAATCTGTTCTATATGTCTGATACTGCCCTGTTCATCTGCTAGGTCTTTTTATGTGTTCCCTTCCCAGGCTTTTATAAATGAAATTATTAAGGCAGGTAGGGTCTTTGGAACCTCACCTGTCCATAAATGATAAAGAATTACTTTGGAGCTATTAGGTTTTTCTGGAAGGTGGGTTAAATGACTGCAGCATGGGGAAAACCTGGGCAGAGCGTGAAATTTTCCTTCCAAGTGGAACCTCAGTGTTTTGTTTGACTTCTCCAAGAGGCTTTTGCCTGTTTGCTTGAGGAGAGCTGAGTGGCTTGGGCTGTCTTGGTGACGCATCTCTGGAGCATCCATTTGGCAGATAACCTTGGGGCAAGAGCTTGCTGAATGTAAATTGGATTATAAGAGCTGGAACCTTCATATTTAGCTAGAGTTCCTTCTCTCTTGCAGCCCATCACACTTCTTTTCAAGGCATTGGGACCTGGCCATCCTACCTATCAGGTAGGGCATGGGAGGTGACAGTTGTCTTGGTAGCTCAGTGACCAGAGAAGTGATAACCCAGGTGGGCATATGCCCTCGAGGCTGCTTTCAAAACTGGCATATTCTTGCAGTGTCTTGATGAACCATTGCTTTTCCTCAAGAGAATAGCAAAAAGACTGTCTGCTCCATACATACTGTACTTGCACTTAGAAGCACCGAGACTCTTTCCTGCTCCTGGGAGCTTTACATTTACTTCAGTAGGAAGGACTGTTAAATTAAGTATGCAATTGATATAAGTCATCCAAATCAAAACATCTTGCATGAATGTGATTAAATGAAATTCCTTGAGTATGTTCTTGCCATCTGGAACAACTTTTCCATATTTTGTTGTCTCATTGACTTTTCAAAATTTAACTGAAAATGTATTTTTCACTCCCCCCCCCTTGGTAATGCTTAGTTTTCATCTCCACTGCACTTCTATAAAAATCTGCAAATCATTTTGGAATAGACATTAAGGGGAGGGAGCTCTTCAAAGTCGGAATCCAATCCTTTTGGGTACTGGAGGCTTCCACTGCTCTGAGATCCCATCACTGCCTGCGGGGGAACCTGGCATCTCTCTGATTTTAGCCCAGGAGTCCTATCCAACAAATTATCCTCAGAGTTAGATGTGAAAAGATGTGTGGCTGATGTGATGCTGATGCCACTTCAGCCTTAGAGGCGGCAGACTGTCAGGAAAATGCAGTCGCCAAAGAAGCAGGAGGTAAAGTCGCTCTTATTTGAGATCCAAGTTGCACACTCTTCACATGTTGGAACAGCAGCCTTCCCGAAGCTGCTTCTGTGGAAACCGGGGTCAAAATGCTCTGTGTGAGTTCAGAACATAAAATACAAATGAACTCCTAAATGCATAGGCAACTTGAGGCTTGTCGAGACTTGCTGCAAACAAGCTATGCATGAGATTAAGGCTCAGCTAAGCAGAGGTGAAATGCCAAAGCAGGGTTTGGGGGGTACAAAGGCACAGATCACCGTGCTCGTTGCCTTTCAGGGACCTATTTAAGCACAGAAATATGGAAGTTGTTACACATTGCTGTGTGTGTTTCAAGGGAAAAAAGCAACAACAGTCAACCCAAAACTGCAAATGTGCTGAGTACAGACTAAATTAGCTGCAACTGCCTTTTCAGATACCTGGCCTGAGATTTTCAAATTTACCTGGGTTGTTTGGTGCTCACTTTACTTAATGGCATTTTATTATCAGAATTACCTGAAAAATCTCTAATTTTGCATTCTGTCATGTCCTTTAATGTTTCTTTTTAGTCAGTTTTTTTTTTTCTTTGGATTATTTTCAGTAAAAACCAATACCCTTCCACCCCCAAAACTTGTTTTGCCTTGGGTGCTGGGTGAGTGGACTCTGGCAATGACAGACTGAGACACCCAGCCATCAGGCCTTTAGGAGATTGAAAACAGGGAGGGATTCTCTCCTGTAACATAAGTAGCTATTTATGTACTTTTTTGTGACTCACAGTTTCTGATGTGAATAATTCACAAAAATAGTAATGAGGGAAGACTATACGAGGAGAAATACAAGAATTGAAAAGGAAGAATCCAGAAGTTAGGTTCAACTGGAACTGGTTGCAGTTTGCACTGCCTATGTGTTTCGGCAACTTAAACATTTAAACCGCAAAGTGAGGAAAGACTGGCTTGAGAGTACTTTGGCTCTAACCCCGTGTAGCCCAATTAACTCTTGTTTGAATTTTAGTCTTGGCCTAAATCTGATCCTACTGAAGACAGTAGCAGCATTCTCACTGCTGTATGCCTGTCCACATCAGACTGAGCCCTTGCGTGTAAGATCCTGCTGGTGCTGTAGATTCAGAAAAATGCTTATTGTGCAGCAGAGGGAGAAGAGACCCCAATATCTGCACTGACTCCACTTAACTTTTGGCATGTACTTCACTGTTGCCGGGTAAAAGTTGCCTTGGTGTCCTGCTCTAGGTAAGACGGGCACAGGTAGGTATCCTGATGCCCTTTTGGAAGATGTTTTGCTCCATACTGGCAAATGAAGGGGTCTGAGGTGCTGCGTGGCTTTCTGGTACCTTAGGCAAGGTTAATTCAGGCCTGTGCCAGGGTGGTCAGAAGCTGAAGAGTGGTCTGTGGCTCATCACCATCCTAGATGGGCAGCAGAGGAGCGGATTCTGTTGGAGACTAGGTCCTGTCGCCTGGTGAGGAGACAGCTTTTGATCCCTCAGACTTGACTCCTGAACTTGATACACATAAGGCAAAAACTTTTTTGAAAGTTTTGGCCCACCCTCCTGCTGCTGACCCCAGTGGGTGTAGGGTGAGTACTTGTGATGTTCCCACTCTCCAAGTTCAAGCGACTTCCTTTCTTTTCCCTTGAGCACTCATCATGGATCTGTTGTGCAGAAAATGATGAGAAAAATGTTCCTGCATCTGACTTCTCATTCATGGTGGTAGCGCTGGAGCTGTGCGGTCACGTTGGCAGCTCTTGGCTTACCGTTGCAAACTTATCTGGGAGGAAAACTACTTGTAGCCTATGGAGATGGCCAAGAATGGTTTGATTAAAAGTTTGTTTACTGTTTGAAGTCTCCTGTTTGTGGAAAGTATTAAGCCAGTTGGAATTAGTAAGTTTTCCTGAAATACTTGTCAGGAAGTTTCCTCAAGTTTGGAGCATTTCTGTGACATCTTGGGAAGGTGGACAAGGTGCAATTACTTTTCTGATTAAAGCAGATTGAACTCTCTGGTCTCAACCATGTCACTCTCATCTCCTCCTAAATCTCTCTCATCACCAGTAATGTGGAATGAAGATAAGTTTCGCAATGCTGGAGGGTTTAGTGGCACATAATTGTTCTGTAGACAGTCCTCCTGCTGTTCAAGCGGACTGAAGTCTGGGAGATAACGAATCCAGGTAGCCCAATGTCCCCCTTCTCTGTCCTTGTCTTCCTCCCCTTGAGGTCCTCCCTGAAGAACAGCATGGAGAAGGAAGACACTGTGGAGCACAGGATTCCTATTGCAAGGCTTTCAAAAAGCAGGGTGGGTACTTGTGTTCCTAATTTTGGATTTAGGTGGCCAATGGTAAGCACTCATCTTTGCAAACGCTGCCCTTGATGGATAAGCCGTAGGTTGTTGGGTTGGTTGTTTTTTTTTAAGTTGCAGACAGATTAAGTGGAATTCTGTTTACCTGCCTGGCAGCCTTGCAGAAATAGGGTGGCAAAGCCACAAGAAGAAAGAAGTGTTCCATCGTTTGGACAGTGACATCATTTGCAAGTCAGTGAATGATCTCCCATTTAGGAACTTGCATAAATGGCCGTTAACGGTTGTTTAGCAGCCCCTGCCACATCGAGTCTGGATTAATGTGGTCATTGTTCTAGATTTATTATTCCCTTAAAGAATGTTCTTATGTATTCAGATGGAGCGGAAGCAATATTGCTGGTGTGAAGAGCAGCTCCCTGACTGAGGGGTCACATGGCAGGCACCGAAATTACCATCTGGTAGTGTGGTTTTCTTTATTGTAAAGAGAGTTTTAATCCAAATGCAAAGAGGCACTTTGAACCTTTGTTTATTCTTAGGCCTGCTAATTATTTATTTCTGCTTTAGGTACATTTCCACCTGTACCAAACTGAACTCCTTTACCAAAGTTCCCTGAAAATGTGGGGAAATTCGAGTCCAGCACTGGATCTCAGTGTTGTGGCTTCATCCCTTTGCCAGACAATGTTTGCATT
This sequence comes from Ceryle rudis, assembly GCA_033439905.1. NCBI lineage: Eukaryota > Metazoa > Chordata > Aves > Coraciiformes > Cerylidae > Ceryle > Ceryle rudis. The sequence continues at coordinate 155,800 of JAAGNO010019552.1, read as the reverse complement.
TATAAGCAGCACAAGTAGCTAGAATTTCCCTGTCAGTTCCTATTATAAGATGCTGATTTTAGTTGATTATAACTTTGCCAGACTTGTGCTATGGAACTGACGTTTTCCATAGTTGATAGATATATATTTATTCTTTTTGAAAGTTGCAGTTAATATGGCTCATCTGTCCTCCTGCAGGGGAGGGAGCTGGAAAATACCCTGTTTTGCTCATGTGCTCCTTTTTGGACTAGCAATTTTAGAACTGAGAATTTTCCTGGTATAGGGAACTAGTTCTAGGTAACAGCTCTCATGTTATTTGGTACTGATGACTGCGCTGAGAGCTGGAAGTTGGGGCTCACAGCGTTTATGTACCTGCTTTATGTTTATCCACCGTAATTTCAAAGGGGGCCAAATGGAAGGGGCCAAACTTTGGTAGTGTGACTGTTGCAGTTCGGGAATATCAAACTTTTATAATGCATGACTGAAGAGCTTTAGCCTTCCTTATTTGCAGGGTTCAGCTGAACTCTAGATTCTGAAAGATTGGGTAGGAAACTTATATCTTGAAAATTTGATGTAAAATATGAAAGCTGAGGAGATCTTTTTGTGTGGGTGGTGGTGTTAGCAAAGTAGTAAAGGCTTTATAGCCACAATCGGGATTTTGCTTGCAAAGAAGTGTATGCATTTAAATCCTGGTAGTGTATGCATTTAAATCCTGGTTTGGTTTCACATAGTTTTTTGTCTTGGCTGTGTGTTCTGCTGTTAGTTGAATCCACTTCACGTCTCTGGTAAAAATTTCAGAACAGCACCCAGCCTGCTTAGGACAATTCTGAAATGGATTTGAATCCTGTTGTGTTTACTTCTGTTTCTAGGTTATATTGCTGAATGCAAACACTTGTGAAAATGCTAAGAAGCAATTGAAAAAAGAAGGAAATGAACTTATTTGAACTTTTAGAAAAGAACTTAAACCCCATTTAACTTATTTTCAAATGTGAATTGACTGCCCCGGTCTGTTCTTAGGCAGTTTGGATAAATGCTCTTCTCCTTAATTACAGCAGAGATCAGCCACTAGTTCTTTGTATGTAAACTGTGTGCATAAGGGCTTACATTAAGGGTGAACTTGGGGGAATGATGTTCCTGGTCATAAAGCAATTAAATGAATATGTTCTGGAAGAGGATAGAAGGGAACAGGGATGTCCTTTGGCTGGCAGTTACCATTCCAGCTCTGTACATTATATGAAACGCTGGCTTTGCACCATACAGCTTTTCTCTTCCACTGTCATTCCTCTACAGTGCTCTTTAAAAGCTGAGAATAATTTATCTTAGCATATGTAAGTTTATTTTTTATGTAATTACACATACCATCATGTTAACTTGGTGAAAAGGTTGTGCCTATTGTCCTTAGAAAACCAAAGTGATTATCATTGGTTTGTTTTGTTACACAATTGTTTAAATTATAATAAGTTACCATCATTGTTTCTTGAGTCCAGCTGTGTTTATGGATTAAGATCTACTGACTCAAATATTTACAGTGTTCCAAAAATTATGAGAACATGCAGTGCCGGGGGTTTTCCATATGCTGCTTTCTTTGACTGAAAGAGTTCTCCATCACAACTGGAAAAGAAGTCTTGGTCCAGAATAGTTTTATAAAAGACTGTCGGGTACCTTTTCCATCTGTCTGTCCCATCCAGTGCTGTCTGTCCCTCTGCTGTCGGTGTGTAGAGGCAATTCTCAGTTTCCAAGAAGACCCGAGATCTGGCTGTGACGGGTGGGGAATCCTCTGGAAAACTTGTCCCAGTTGGGGGTTCTGACAGAGCCCTTGACATCTGGTTCAAGCCAGTGATAATAGCATCAAATTCTACTGCCAGGCCACTTCAGCTTTAAACAACCTCTTCCTGTGGGTTACCTGCTTCTGCATGGAGTACATGTGCAGGGATATCCCTTTAAAGTCTGGACTGGGGCAGCTCCCAGGAAATCTGTGGGCCTCTTCAGAGCAGGCTTGTGTCCCTTTGCCTAAGGCAGCCTAAGAGCTGCATTTGTATTTAAGTTGTCACTATAGGCCGGGTCTTTTTGATGTGGGGAACTGTTGCTAGTCATAGAAGAGCTGAGATTCGTGCAGGGGAAGAACAAACCCTCCTGAGTCGAAGCCCCAGGCCTCAGCCGGGGAGAGTGGCTGTGTGCAGGGCAACAGTCCAATGAAGCCGTGTCGGATTTGACCATGCGCCTGTAAGCCCACGTTTAACGCTGTGTTTGGGTTCAGATACTTCCTCGTGCAGGTTCTGGGTCTGCTGCTACTGAAGCCATAAGCCAGTATCAAATGGCAAGGGGTTTGGGGGGAACTTTCCCTCTTGACTAGCTGTTCTCTAACTGCCTGCGGCGGGGCTGTTGTATTTTTCCTTTGTAGCACTGAGTACCAGCTCCTGTTGACAGCAGGGTATTAAATTGTTGGGCCACTCATCAGTCACCATGGCAATTCCTATGCTTCTGGGAGGGGGGAGAGGAAGGGACATGAGAGGTCGTTGTACTTTGCTGTAAATAGAGCAGGGTGAGCTTGTTGGAAGAGCTGAATCATCAGATCTTGTCCTGTGCACCTCGAATACGCCCTGTCCGGGCTCTGCTGGCTGGTACCTTGTGCTGTGGCTGGTCAAACTCCTGCTACTTGCACTGAGCACAACAGACCTCGTGTTATTTTTGGCACGTCCTTTGTATTTTTTTTTTTTTTGTCTTGGCAATAATAAGTTAGCCATCACTTTGCTGTCACTTATAAAGCACAGGCTGTTTTAAGAGCAAAAACATCACGGAAAGCAGGTGAGATGCATGCCTAGCTTACTGAGACACCTCCCCAACATCAGTGTGGGGACTTTGAGGGGACTAGAGTCTTGTAGACCCTTCCACAGGTTGTTTTTCTTGGTCCAAGTTTTATGTCAGTCTTTAAATTCAGTACAAGGGACCAGGGTGTTCACTTCTGTACAGCCTTCGTGTGTACCGAGTCTCTTGGACAAGGTTGTACAAGCATGTGTGCTCTCGCCTTCAGGCCTGAAACTACAAATATCTGGGCTTTTTTGCTGCATGTGTAACTCGGTCTCAAGTGTTTTGCCAGAAACTAGTCCTTTCTGACCTGCTCACGTGGCAGCACCTTAGTCAGGAGCAAACCCATGGAAGTAAAATGCTCTTAGTGTTGGTAGGCAGATGGTTCTGGGCATGGCCTGTGAATCTCGGCAGATCGGCCCCCAGATTGCACCCTGTTTGCAGAGCCTTTTGCCTTTCCCAGAGCTCCATTTCTTTTGTTTTCCATGTGCAATTGCCTATGCGTCTGTTACTGGATTTCATGGCATCAGTGGTGTCCTCCATCCGTGTGCTTGGTTCATTGTGGGTGTAGATGCAGTCAGCACACATCTAGTGACTCTTCAGCTGCACAAAACATTCATGAAGGCTTTTGAAGTCTGTTTAAAACTAGGTTTATGACAGTTTTCTTACACAAACTGTTTAAAAAGAGAAAATCCGTTGTTATTTCCGGCATTGAAATAGGACTTTATCTGTTTTTTTCATTCTCCAAGTGATCAGGCAGGTAAAAGAGTGCTTGAAGTTAAGGAGAAGTCTTGTCCTGAAAGAAGGCCTCGTGATATTTTATTTCATTAATGACACTGTAAACCCTGGGGTTTTGTGTGTCTGTGGCTTTTTAAAATTCTCTTCCTATTGCACACATTGGAATAAAAGTTATTCCCCTGTGCATGGGAAATATCACTAATGGAGCTACGGATGCTTTATTTTCCTCTGTACCGTGCTGAGAACTCACCTCATTGTGTCTGCCTAATTAGAGTGAAATACAATTCTCCGTCTGTCTCTTTATTGTTAATCACTCAGTTTGGATCAAAATATTAACCCAAAGTAGGAAGTAGCGTAAGTATGAAAGCAGTATGAAGACAAAGCAAGAAAGCCATCTGTTCTCTACTTCCCTTCCTTGGGCATATGGAGACGCGTTCTACTGCTGAAATCCACCTATTCTTCTTGAGGTGTTTATTTGCTTTCATTTGTAACTATTTTTTTTTAATCAAAAGTATTTGTGTGTCTGTGTAGGTGCGACTATCAATGTAATGATCCAGGGGAAGGTGGTTGATGAAAGGGATGTGCTGAGCAGCTCTGCCCTGCCTGGGGTTTTAAAAAGAGCTTGAAATGCCCCAGATGTGTTCACCACCTCTGGGGCTTTGTTTTTATTGACCTTTTGAAACTGCAAGATTAAACTGAGTAAAAATAATAGCATCAGCTCCTTCTAAGGCTGTTCAGTGCTGTTAGTAATGGCACGTTGTGTTCAGAGACGGATTTGCTGAAGTGGTGGTCACTGGGGCAGGTGTTGTATGGAAGGAAACTGATCTTTTTCTGGGATCTTGAGATGCTTGATCTGTTTGACACGTGAATGGAGAATGTTTTGCCCATATTAAAATAAAATAAATATTCAGAGGATTGGAGTAATGGAGATAAGTAGAAGGTCGTGGTGATGGCTCAGCAGCTCTGTCCTTCAGATGTATGAAAGTGTTCAGCTTCAGCCTCATCAGCGCAGGCCTGAAACCAAAGGCAGCCCTGTTGAAGGTACGGGTGGACTCGGTGATCTAGGAGGTCCTTTCCAACCATGAATATTCTGTGAAGAGGTGTCGATGGAGTCTACATCAAGTGATGGGCACGATGTTAGTGTCAGTGCCCTGAGTGAATGGTAGGCCTTCTTCAGAGGCAGAGGTACGGGCTGCTAGTTGACAGCTTTTTCTTGCGAAAATGATCCTTTCCAGCAGGAAAGGCTGTGATGAATTCGAGAGAGCAGAGGTTGAAGAGCATGGAATAAATAAATGGTGGGGGAAAGCAGCGTGCTGAAGGAAAGGGAGAAGAATAGCTCTGAGCCTGATCCTGGTGACAGCCAGTGTGGTCATGTTAGAGAAGCGTTTCACAGGGGGAGGCAAGGGGAGAGGTGTAAACAGTCCGGTGTTCGTTAACAGCTCAATGTTGCCCTTCAATCATTTGCTATAATGTCCTTTTTTTTTTTTTTGCATATGGTATTAAATATAAAGACTCTTCTTGTGAAATCTTGTTCTTTCATCAGGGGGATTACAGAGATAAATATCAGCTTAACACTCCAGTAATTATCTAGCACGCTTTTATTTTACTGATTAGAGCTGTGAAACTTCTGAAAGTTTGCATCAAATTTGACTTGTTCATTAAATCTCTGTTGGAACTATGGCAGAAGTCAAGTCTGAAGGGGACGGATACAGCAGTTCAGTTATGCCTGCATAAAGCTTACCTGGATGATATCAAAGTGTATGTATTTATTAAAAATATGGATATTTTTAACCCTGATTGAATGTGTGAGAAACTAACAGCTTTAAAAAAGGCTATTTTGGAAGATTCACTTAAACCTGAACACTGAGCCATTATCATGCCAACTGTTCAGGCAAGATAAAAGACGGAAAAGAAAATAACCTATAAATAGCTGTGATAATTCTTTAAAACTCCTGTTTTTATCCAGTTGTAGTGGATGAATGTTTGACCAGCAGTCACTGTGAACATAAGACAGAAATAGCATTCATAGAAATCTTAGATGATAACACATCACTAGCTTCATTGTGTATTTCCCGTTTCATGGTAACTACAGAGGACCGGAGTCCACAAAACAGTCTGTGCTCATACAAAAGGCACCCCTGTATAGCAAATGAACAAAATGTTCTTGGATCAAACTCCAGTTTTTATTTTATTTCTTTTTAGGCCAGAAAAAGTTATTTGAATGCTCCCACAGCTTTCCTCTTCACCTCTTGTACTGTTACATCCTCTGACATCATACTGTGCTTCCAAGGAGAAGTTTATGGTGTCACGAAAAGGGCTTCAGAAGTTCAAGACGCTGTGACACTGAGAGAAAGTGTCTGTATGTTTTCAAACATTATGGAAATTGTAAGCGTGCTTTCCAAAACTGTCAGGAATATATGCTTTGAAAAGATGAATGCCTGTGTGGGATTAACTCCTCATGTTACACATGTACTCTGGAGTGTGTTGTTTTCTCCCACTGGTCTCTGGAGCCCAGTATCTCAAATGGAATCTGACACACCACACCAGATGCTAAATGAGGCCTTTCCAAATTGAGGTGTGTGTTTTCTGTGCTGAACAGAATCTTTCCAGACCCAGTTTGTGTAAGTCTGATGGGAGTTGTCCTGCTGTTTTGGAACAATTCACCTGGCTTGACCACAGCCCATCTTAGTGTTTGTTGGTGTTAACAAATGCGTGTGGACGGATCTCTCCGCCCAATGCCTCCCAGTTGCCCCCGGTTGAAGCGTCTTGCTGGTGTAGTTGGTGTAGCTAGTTGGTGTACATACGGAGTGTATTTCTAGGAAGTGTTCTGCAAACCAGCTCTAAAAAAGAGGCAGGCATAGGAAAATGATGTTAATACTATTCCAAAAGCAGATGAAATCCATTTCATATGTTGTTGTTGTTGTTCTTCCTTTTAGAAAGGAGAAGCTAATGATGACAGCAGCTATCTGTGCTGTAACAAACTGGTGCTGTGCATTCGTAGCTAACTGTAACTGGTTGATCTCGTGCAGATCCCAAGACTCTTCATAAAGAGATCTTGAAAAACCTGGTTACCTGGTTGGGAAATAAGAAATGCTGCACTGATATTGGCTGGCACTCCCCGACTCGGAGTACAAAAGACAAGTCAAAATGAGCGTAACCAGCCAGAGACCTGGCTCGGGCAGCAGATGTCCCAGACCTCCTCTAGAAGAAGGGTCATGAGATTGCTTAAGCTTGTGGGAAGTACTGACCCAGTAGATGGCACAAAGTTGTTAAACCCCCTCTTCTTATTTGGCATAAATGTTTTGAGAAGCGAGTGCTCTTTAGCTCCCCTGGTGTGGGTGTCCAGAATTTCTAGGCTGAGAAGGGAGGATGGATGGATGGATGGATGGGATTCTTTTCTGTTTAGTGGGGGTTTTTTTTTGTTTGTTTGGGTTTTTTTGGTTTTTTTTGGTTTGGTTTGGTTTGGTTTTTTTAGACTAGTGATTGGGATTCTCATCAAGCTGAGCAGAGACCTGTACTCCAGCCTCTGCCCCTTGGGAACTCCTAAATCCATGAAGGTCCCCAAATCTTTGGGTACAGTTTGGTGCAGCACTGCATGAATCTGTCTTCTGATGATGTTGATGTGTCTGTTATGCTGTCTTCTAGATAAAGTGCTGTTAACACGTCATGTTTTAAAGCATGAGACTTTCACATGGCAGTGACAGGTAATATATACTGTTTCCTGAAAAAAAACCCCAAATCTTTTCCCTTAGCAATAGCTTGTTGATTGCCTATTTATTTTCACAAATCTTCTCATGTCAAAATATTTTGATAAAAGTCTGCCCCGTATTAAATAATCAAGAAAATAATTACTACTTCCAATTTCATTTAATTTCTGACTGTCAAATAATCTAACAAGCTTATTTTTAGATCTCGGGAATACATCTTGTAAGGTGCTGAAGTGAGTGAGCAAAGATGGTTTGTACTCGGTGGAGGCTGGGGAATGGAGGCAAGCAGCTGATTTCAAAGCCCGGCACACATTAGGATGGAAAGGGAGAGAGTGCAGGGGAAGAAATAATACTTTGTGTGCAATCTTGACCCAGCAACATTGGGTTAATGATCACAAAGTGGCAGCCAAATTGGTTAATTAGAGAATAAGTGCCTGCTGTTTGCATATGTCTCATTAAGTCTGAAGAATAAAGCTGCTGAGGAGAGGTACTGAACAGTGCTGGTTAGCAGGGTGCTGGCTGTGGGGTGGTTCAGGGACTGGTCTGCTGGAATTGTTTCTTGGGTTGTTGAATGGGATTTTGGGGGGAGGGGGCGGGTGTGTCTTGTCATATACTCTGAAAGTTATGTTATGGGGTCAAGCACTGAGCTGTAGAGAATGTTTATTCTTAGTTTGATAGGCTGGTCTGAAACATTACTGTAAAACCTCTTCAGTTTAACATGCAGCAGGAATTTCCTGTATTTATGCCATCAATGTTGGAAAATGTCAAAGTTGCAGAGAAAAGGTTTGCAGAGAGGGAGGGAGTTACGGTAGGGTGGGAGGGTGAAATTGCAGGTTAAGGGGATGATTTTTTTTCAAGGAGGATGTGGGCTATTTGAAGAAGTCTTTCGAGGCTGTCCCTGTGCATCTGCTGAGTGTGAAGTTCCGCTCTGAACACCCCAGTGGCACTTCTGTGGCTGGCAGGAGCATTTGAGTTGAATTGAGGATGAGACTTACAGGGACCAGGCCTGAGTAGATGGGACTTCAGGAACCCAACTGCCTGGGATGCTTTTTCTGGTTACTTGTTTTGGTGGCTTGGTTTTGGTTTTTCTTTTTTGTTTTTGGAGGGCGAAAACCAGTGAGGGCATAGAGAATGTGCCTCATGGGCACCTCCTTGTAGCTATGACAGGTACAGATAGGGACAGAAAGATGAAGGTATGAGGTGGAGCAGGTAGAGCAGGGCAGGTAAAGCTTGGGGAACAATTGCCACGTTGCCCCTGCAGTCCTTGCTTGCAGAGGACACAGGGGCTAGGATTTGGGTGGTTACTAGACACGCAAAAGTGGAAGTCTGGAGAGGTGGCAGTTGGGACTCCGACGCAACCTTGGTAACAGTGAACTGAGGATAAACAGCCCTGCTGCCCACTGTCAGGCTAACCGGAGACTATTCTCTTGAGGCAGTTTCTTGTGATCTTTTTTTCTTCAAAGGCTGAGCATTAACTGTATTTAGAGGGCTGATGTGGGCAGAATTTTCTGCTTGATGAGAAAGATGGTAGTTAAGGGCACTTCCCAGAGTGTACTGAGGCCATTAGGGACTGAGTCTAAATGGCAGTCTTTCTTTGGTGACTTTGAATCAGGTTGTTGCATCTTACAGCTGAAACTTCAAGCCCCCTCGCAAGGTTTTGGGACACTTAGTCCCCCATGGAAAAATTAAAATGAGATTAGAAAAGCTCAGCCTGCTGTTCTAAGTGGATTGAAGCAAAAGTAGGAATGGGCTTGGGGGTTTGTTAACAATCAATTGAAACTCAATACTGCAATTGCTTTCAGCATCCCCAGGGAGGGAAGGCAGTATCTCTGGAAAAAGCCAGTATTGGATATCACAAAACAGAATATTCTGCATGGAATAATTATTGGAAAATGATTTACATTCCCTTAATTTTTCCCCCTACAAATGTCTGGTCTTTTCTGGCTGGGATTGTCTTCATAACCACATCCCTGTTTTGAAAACTGCTAATAGAGCTGATTTAAGTTGGTCGTATAAAATACCTTTCATGGAGACAAGAGTTGTCCTGAAAGTGCATCTGACTAAAATATGCCAAGGTTATTAGCACTTCACATTTTGCAAACGAATTCATATCTTATCTAAGATTTTAATTGAACATACGTGGCTTGCTTTTTTTAATAACTTTTCAGGAAAGATGATTCTTTTCCCAATAAAACCCAGATTGTGCTCACTAAAGAAGAATCAAAGGAAAATTTGATTGAAATTACCCCTTCCCTCAAAAAAAGATAGTTGAAGAAATAAAATAGAAAAATAGGTCTCTTTGGGCCCTTTCAAAATGCAAATATCCCTTAATGGGCAGGGTTTGCTTGGCTCTTAACTAGTTGTAGCTGTTCTTGCTTCATTTGCTCTGCATAATTATGGCTTAATTCAAAATTATTTTTTTCCTAATGGACCTTTGTTACTACTTCTCTGCTAATATTTTGCCATTTGCTGGCTTACTTGATAGCTTCAGATTTCCTTTCTGCCTGGCCTGCCTCTGTGGTGTGAATGGCAGTGACATTTTTAGCCGGGCTGGTGTCCATCCCTGCAGCACATCCCTTCTGCTGACTCCCTCACTCTCTCATGAAGGCGTTTGTCCCTGCACGGACAAGGGACGTGGGGAACAATGAGTGAGGTGCCTGCTCTGTGCCTCCAAGGGATGGTGGAGGGGCACAAGAAGGATTGGGAAGAGGCACCAGCAGTGGGGTTGTGTGCTGGGCTCTGGGGCAGGGAGATAGACATGGTGGGCACCATGACCAGGAATGATGGGCCTGCACCTTCTCTATCTAGCTTGCAGACTACCTGAAAAAGCTCTTGCTTTTGTCTCCACCAGCAGCGTGGGGGTTGAGTGCACCCTTCTGTTAACTCAGCTAGCCCAGGCATGTTTTAAATCCATCTTTACAGGTGATGACCAGTGAATCCAGCCTCTATTAAAAACCAGAAAGATTCAAGGAGGGAAAGTCCACAGAACTTTGATGGCAAACACAGGTACTCGGTTTCCAACAAACGGTCACTCTGGATTTAATTCTTGCCGTACATAAACAAGGGCTCCACCAATTGTACTTTGAGATTAGAGTTAGTTTGATTTGAAATCAGCCAGAACACTTGCATCCTGGCAATAGATCACTTTTATGTTGCATGTGGTTCCATTAGGAAAGATTTGATGTCACTGTCAGGGCAAAATTGCTGATTTCCATCTTGCCTGGTTTCCCTTCTTGAACTTTGGCAAGTAGAGAAATATTTTTCTTTTCTGTGTAGTTTTCCATTGACTAACTAGGGCATCTCAGTAGTGTCTTGAAAAAAAGGCTGGTGGCTGCTATCTTAATGTTCTCAAAATATCTGGAAAGATTTCCTTTTCTGCCGACTCACAGCTGCTGTGTTCATTTATTAAGGCAGGAGTCTATGGGATCCAGCCTTGAATTAAGTTTTGAAAAGTCTGTCCCATGGGTGCCAGACACTTTGCCAGGCTGTACGAGACATTGTCTTTATGGGGTTTAACTCCAGCTATTTGTACCTGTAAAAATATCGATAACCCAATGTTACAGAATAAAGACGACTTTCTGCCCCAGGTTCAACTGAAATCAGGCTAAATGAGTAAAAGCAGAGCAGCAGGGGACAGCCGGAGAGAGGTGGTGTCATGTCATTGAAATGTGGTCCCAGTTCAGCATGGTTCTTTACCAGTCTCAGCAGTGGCATGTTAAGCGGTCCCTCCTTCCTGTGACGTTGCAAGACAATGTCCATTTTCACCCTGATTTCTCTTTCTCCCTCAAATTTAGAGGGCTATAATGCGTGCAGGATCCTAGTCCATGGGACGCTTGGGGCTCCTGCGCTAGCGTCAGGATGCTGGCCTGTCTATTCTGAATAACCAAAGCTGCAGTTCCAGCCCCCTGCAAAAATGAACTGTACATCTCAGGTGGGATCTAACCACGTTTCCTCCTGACCCACGGACTTGAGAGGATCTCTGGAAGAGTCTGAGAGAGAATGTCATGGGAGGCAACGTCCTGAGCGAAATATTCTGGTGTTGACAATATTTTTATTAACATTCTTCAGACAAATCTATGTGGAATATAATTGGTTTGGATTTACGTTTAAAGCACAAAACTGAGTTGAACTGTGAATTTCCAGTCATCTTCTAGGCACTGATACTTCTTGACTCAGGCTTAGCGCTTACATGTCCCGTTATTATCAGTGATACATGAAAACGTTATGGCCAAGTACCATACTCCCTGTGATATTTAAATATATAGCATACTTGGAGTTCTTTGCTTTTACTTCTAGTCTTTCAGCAACCTTATACTTTCTGCCTTCTCTCTCAAACCAAGGAAAAACTTCTTTTCCTTCATTGGGGAATTCTGTTTTCAATCAGAAGGTGTCAGCAGCTCAGACTTCAGGGATGCCGTCAAGTAGGGCTAGATTGTTGATAATTTTGCAAGAATGACCACACCAAAACACTGTAAATGTTTGCAGAACTCTCGAGTCTGTGGCAAGGGGAGGAATAAGTGCTAACATACCATCAGATACACATGGGAGATTTTTTTTTTTACTTAAAAAAAATTAACTGTGTCTCGAAGTCACGTGACCAGCAATTTCTCTAAACTTGTCTTTTTGTTTCTTAAAGCCAAGTGTAATTTTGTGAAGTTTGGATCTGAAAGAGACTCTGAATCTTTGCAAATGCTGTGGAAGACTTTCTTGGAGCTGGGTGCCTGTCAGGAGCCCATTTCTTTTCACGTAGTTCAGTCAAGCGTTGAGATCCTGCAGCACTCATCTGCGTGGCACAGAACCCTTTTTGCAAGTGGCTTTGGGAAAACGCCAGGTGATTTGGTACGGGAGCTGCAGACCCCTGGGACACCTGTTCCTCTATTCCACCTGCGCTTCCAGGATCCCCTGCAAACAGGCATGACCTGTACTGACAGAAACCACTCTTGCTGATATTAGTTGATAACTGTTCAGCAAGTGAGAAGTGCTGATGAATGTGCTTTTATATGGCTGCATTGGAAAAGCTTTTACTGGCACATGCCACAAAAGCTGACCCTGTTTCTCTCTCTAATTGACATTGATGGACAGACTGGCAGGTTTCTGTTGTAGACTGAGACTGTGCTGGAGTCAAGTATCTTCCAGCCTTTCACTAGGGCTCCAGCTCTTAATAATTTGGTGGTTTTTTTGGAAAGCCAGAATTCAGGCACGGTATACATGTGGCGTAGTGTGGTAATCCCTTTGCTTGAGCCAAGCAGGTTGGCTTCAGCTCTGCACCTCCCTGGCAGTAGCTCTGGCGGGGCTTGAATTTAGCTCTTGGAAAATGTTGTGCTGGGGAGTGGAAGAAAAGGAGTTTGGCGTATACAGGGCCTTGAAAACAAAATGCTCTTTTTCACAGGAGGATTTGAGGATCGGTTTGGGGGAGGGCAGTAAGGAGCTTGTTGAGAGGTAAAAGGAATATCTCATTAATGATTTACTAATGAGCTGTAAAAGTTCTGATTCTTTATAACTTTTGAGGATGGAAAATGTTTCTTGGAATGCTGCAGCCCCACAAAGGCTGGGGCTGATCCTGGCTGCCTCTCTGTAGGGTCTTTGATACAGTCTGACTTACCTCTTTACTCCAGTCCCTTAGGCCTTAGAAAAGATTAATCACAGTGTGGTGGGAAGCACATGGAAATAGCAAAGAGATGAGAAATGAGAGCGGGAGAGAGGAGGAAAAAAGCCCCAACATGAAACACTGTTTTCTTTCTGGTAGGGCTCGGGCAGGAATAAATTGCCAATGATCTCACTTTGGAGCAATGTCAGTTTATTTGTACTGACTCTGAACTGACCATTTAGCAGGGGCTTCTCGCTCGGAGGCCAGACAGACTTGTAAGCCAGAGCAGAGAAGGGAAGAGCCTTGTGATGCCACAGGTTTTGGGTACAGTGCAACAGGCAGCAGGGACTTGGGCTGGGGAGATCCCGCGTGAGCCCAGTGCAGTTGATGTAAAAGACACTGGCTTCAGCCTGTTAGCTCTGTCCCTATCAAATCAACTCGGACTTCAAGGTGATGCTGCATATATCCAAACCTGTAGGTGGGCTGTGGCTTATGTGGAAGAAATGGAGCAGATCAGAGCCTAATGAAATAGAGATAATTAACTGAAACTTGACAACTCTGCAATCAAAGTTCCTGGAGTGTTAAGCAGCAAGGACTTGGAAAGAGTCCAAGGAGGGCCAGGGTATGGTATAGATTTGCCGTTCCTGCAGTTACAGTAATGCTTTCCTCTGTCTTATGTCTCTAGCTTCAAAGAATTTGAGTGGTGGTCTGCAGCCAATTCTTGTGGTCTTTATTTCTGTAGTAGCTGAGGACAGTGTTGGAGTTGAGGCACGGACTTGGAAATCACGGTAGCAGGGTTCAAATCCTGGGGCTGCCAGTGATTGTGTAGCTATCAGTAAGTCACTGCATTCCCTCTGGCCTTCAATTTTCTCCCTGTGAAATGTGGTTACCAAAGCTTTTCTTCTGTGTGTTGTCAGTAAAGCTACAGCTCTTCAGGCTGGGGCCACTCGTGACCAAGTGCATGTGAAGTACCTTTGTGAACCAAGGCTGTGGCTTTCTTCAGACCTGGTGGAGTTTTTCAGTGAAATATTAAGAATAACAGAAGTGGAAAACCCTGTGGGGGTTAGCTGTGAAATTTCTGTGCTTTCCAGTTTGCGAGCAACCTTTTGTCAAGTAAGCAGAGCACAGAGAGAGGTTGTGACCTCCCCAGAGCCCTGGGTGCACCTTTCCTTGCAACGGGAATGGCTCCGACACTGTAAATCCTTCTGCACGAGGCAGCACTCCCACGTCCTTGTACAGTAAAGGAGAGCAGAAGCCCCGGGAAGGTGCTGCACATTCACAACCTTGTCTTGCTAAGAGAAGTTGGAAGCTTCCCAAGCATCTATCTAAGCAGTGTTAGCACTTTGTTTTCTTGGTTTTAAAGCTCAAGTGTTTGGTTCATGTCTGCACAGGTGGTTAAATGCACTGGCTCCCTCCGCTAAGTTAGAAACCTGAAGTTTACTGGAAAGAAAAAAAAAAAAAAATAGAAATCAAAGTCCAAGTTTTATTAATGTTTTTCTCAGGTTGTAAATGTAAGGAAATGAGACCACTTGCACAGATGGGCACAATGGATGCCTACTGTGACCCCTAAAAATGCCAATCAATAATTACAGGCCTTGAGACTCGAAGCACTGTCCAGAGTCCCCTTCGCACTGAAGTTGGACACCCAGTTGGATTTTACAGACCACGTATGTTCAGTCACCATGGCTATTTTGCAGGCATTGCTGCAGAAGGGCTGATTAACAGTGCAGTGTATATATTTTAAACTAAGCCTGAATACCTTTCTGCAAAAGGGCTGCCATGCAGGGGCTGTGAAACTGGTGGCAGAGGATTCTGTATTTGGCTCATAACAGCCTGAGAAGTGGCACTCCAAGGAACAGTGCAAGCTGGAAGGCAGCAAAGCTAAGCTACCTCTAGTTTTGTGGTTCTGTCATCCAAACGATTCTGGGAAAAGCTAAATGACAAACGCAGATCTGAATATTCTTTGAGCAACAGGCAAATTTTCATCTATTTCTGGGTGCAAGGATGCAAATGTATAGCTTCTTACCTGTGAGGTAACATACACATCTCTTCCCATTACAGATTATTCCAGGGCAGAGCTTCCTCCCTAGGATAGAAGGACCTAAAGCCTTGTAGGCAAGGGTACCCTGCTGTGCATTCAAGGAAATGATGTTGGTGGGCTCCTCTCAAGACCTGAGCAAGCTCTGCAGCTGCTGGGATGTCAGAGCTGTAACAGCCTGGTGCAGGTGCCCCTTGTGCCAGTGGCAGGAGAGAGGGCAGTCGGTGTGTGCCAAGCAGCCCTGTTCGTCTTGGGTTATTTAGCACCCAAGATGAACAGGGGGCCTTCTCCGGCCCCACTCCACCAGGTCCCTGTCTCTGCTGTGCTGAGGACTCCAGAGCTGGCCCCAGCACTGCAGGGGGGTCTCCCCAGAGCCCTGGGAGCAGAGGGGCAGGATCCCCACTGGGTGAATTAGAATTTCCCAGTGGGTGAATTAAGAGGCAAGGAGATAGCTTCTCTGTCCTGATGAACTAAAGTCATTTAGATATCAGAATGTCCTTGAACCATTCCTGAGGAAATGATGATTAAGAGCCCCCAAGTGACACATGTTCCTCTTGGGTACTTCACAGTGGAAGGCTCCAAGGTCTATTGGTGAGATCAAGCTTCCTGCTGCGAAGTCAACTCAAGCTGGCTAGAGATTAAATAACACTTAACTGCCTGATGCTGTGAGGCGAAGAAGAAGAAGGAGAAGAAAAAAAAAAAAGATGCAGTGTCACCTAGGGAGGAAACTGACGCTTGCTGAAGCCCACTGAAAGGTTTCCATTGAATTCAGCAGGTATTGGAGTAAGCTGCCAGCAACATGCTGACATGACCTCAGGTTACAGCTGTACCACTGCTACTCAAGGAGTTTGTTCAGGTTTGGAGCTCAGCATCTATCCCAGCAAAGGCAACTGAAAAAGAAAGCAAAAGGGTGGGATTGAAAGCAGGGCTCATTTCCATGCTTTCGGTTTATAGACTGGATTTATCACCCCGAGCTGAAATGATTCCTCAGTGTTAGACACCTGCCCTTCCCCATGGCCAGCTCGTAAATGACAGTGCTCCTTAATATAATGGTTTTAAAGGCACAAAGGGTAAGTTCCAGCTGAAGCAATGTTTAATTTGGCTTTTTTGGTTCGGACAGCTAGGGAGCCATGGGCATGTCAGTTTGAATTTCAGCTGCAGTTCTGTGTCAGGCACCCAAACCCAACCTTACGCACGTCCCACAGTGCCCCCCGTACAGGGCCTCGCGCTTTAGGCAGCCCCATACTTCGGGGAGCACTTAACATATGAAAGAATTTATTCCTGTTTTGAATTTGAGCAGCACTACAGTGCATTGTACTTTATTACAATGCTTCTGAATTGCTTTCATAATTTCCCCTGTGCCACCACCCGAATGTAATTCTTCTCCCGTGCAACGCTCTGCTGTGGCTGAGCACATGGCTGGCTGCTGCAGCTCGCCTGCAGGCTCCTCTGGCCCCGCTCAGGCTTTACATTCCCCGATCGTCCCTCAACTAGTCGGAGTGAATGTCAATTCACAGTAGCCCTGTGTAGGAACCGAGTGTGCTCATGTCCTGCAAGAGAGGAAAAAAGGTGAAGAGAGACGAACGCTGTGCGTGAAGACAGCGGCGAGCCGTGATGGGAGCGAAAGCTGCAGAGCTGCCAGTTGCCTCGTTCAGTTGCGCTACTTGGTTTTGGGTTGGCCTGCATGTCATTAACTGGATTACAGGGAGAAAAATCTTTTGATTGCCTAAAGCTCCTGGCCATCCTGGCAGAGGCAATGGACAGCCTTCAGCACTCGTGTATATTCCAGTTTTAATTGTGTATTTTTTGAGTTTAAGAGTTTCCCCTGAGACGTGTGTATTCTTCTGTTTGAACCTCTGGAAACTGAGGTCAAATCAGAGGATGATTTTTGTATCCTTCTGTTTGCTCTCTTTTTCTGGAGCTGCAAAGTCCTTTAAGGTGTTCAACAACTCTGTTGACAAGGTTATTAGTTACATCTTGGTCCTGTGAACAAATTGGGATTATTGCATTAGAAAAGTGCTCAGCACACAGACATCCCATCCTCTGCTCTGATTTGAGACAAGAAAATGGGATGCAAAGTTCCCTCTTAATAAATATGTCCTCATTTATCATCACTTACTGTCTTTGGAAAATGAGAGATTGTTTTTCCAAGTGATCCTGCAGCATTGGGAAGATTTCTGCAGCTTTGACTCATTGTGATTATTCCCAAGTGTTGTCATCGGTTCTTCCTGTATTTCTGTGAAATTGTTTTTAGCCTGTGCTTTGCTCCCAAACCTGATCCTGTTCAGAAGTTCTTTGAGTAGGAAAAAAAAAAAACCAACACACACATCCCCCACCCCCTCCTTATGGTCTAGAATATGATTTGCTTCATTCAGTCTCATGCTGCCGGGAGATGCCAAACTGAAACTTCTGATCCCAGCTCTCTCTTTATCAGGCTGTCTTTCCTGGTACAGGTTATATTTGTTGGCTGTAATTAAGGAGAGGCTGAAAAGGATGTAATGTAGACCACTCTACAATTACCATTAAACCCGTACCAGGCAGTTCTGTGCTGTCTGAACGCACCAAGAGGTGATTTGCTGCTGCCCCGTTTCATAGTCGCGTCCACCCAAGCAGTGTTGCTGAAGCGGACTGTGGGTCAGTGCGCTCGCTTCAGTGTATGTGACTGCGATGCAGATTCTAGTCCTGCTTCGCGATGTGCTGTGTGATGATGTATAACTTATGCTCCCTATAAGTGTAAGGGAGCGTTTGTGCCACGTACTGACACAAACTGTTGCGATCCCAGACTCAGTGAAGTTCAGGATTATGAAGTACAAGTGCAACTGCTGGTTGTGAACCTTCAGGGAGGACGACCGCTTAGGGCTGTGCGCACAAAGCACTCAAAGGGAAGGTGCTTTAACCTGTAGCCTCTGACATTCATCCTGCAGATGAATGGGAGTTTCTCGAGTTCCTGGTGTTGTCAGATGCAGCAGGATCCCTGAGCACAAGTAGTGTGCTGAGGCAACAGTCGAAGTATTGTGCAAAGCCACACATGAAAGGTGAAGTTTATTTCTGTCAGCACAGTTTAGCTTGGAGCTGGAGTGTATCTGCTTGCCGCAGCCATAATGTGAGGATGTTAAGAATGACTTTCTGTATGAACTGGGCATAAAAACTTGCTGTATTCTCTTTAGCAAGTAAACACTTTTTACACCAGGGCTTGTTATAAAGGCTCCTTTCTCTGCTTCCTTCTCCTCCCAGATGTTGCTCCGTTACCAGTGTAGCAGAGAAACATCTTCAGCTTTTAAGGCTACCATCAAGTTATTCCCTACACCCCTGTCTCCATGCCATTTTCCCTGTTCTATTCATGCTGTTCCAAGTACGTACTGTATTTTTCTTTTTAGAAAAAGTGTAGCTACTTCTAAGAAACTTTCTCCCACACTGAGTGCCTTTCCGAAGCATGAGAACATTCTACCCTTTCATTGGCTCACCAGACATTGCATGATTTGCAATGGAAACTGGCAAGAAGATGAAAAATAATAAAAATAAAAACTGCGATCATCTCAGAACTAGAAGATGAGTGCATTTGCTGAGATAGGCAGGGGTTTTGAGCACTGTGATTGAAGTCTCCAGGAATGTTAACTGAATTTTAATTTGTCAGTAACAAAATGGTATGTAGGGAGCGAGTGTGGTAGAGGTCAGAAGAGGGTGAGAGAGCCCGAGCCACGCGGGGTAAATGCATCGCTTAGCACACGCTGAATTGGGTTTTGGTTACTGCAGTTTTAAGCCCTGTGCTCTAATGGTTATTGATTTGAATGGGGGCTCTCACTCGGTAATTAATGTGGCATTCTCGTCCACAGTGCTCCTAGAAAAGCTGCGTGCTGTATATTGGCATTGCTGCTGCTGCTGGGGGATCTGCCCTGACTGCTGGGGCTGGAATGGGCGAAAGTATGTGGGGGTCTTTGGACTAGATTATCAGTAGTGGGTGATCAGGTGAAGGGGTGCTTGTTGCCCCATCTGACTGCTCTTCTTCTGTGCTTTGTGGATGAATCCCTGGGAATTTTTAATTTGACTTGCCTCTGTTTTTCAGGAACCCCTGGTAGACCTTTGGGGTCTGGTATTTACTTTGCTGCACAAAGCAATTTGTTAACAATTTGTTTCCCTAAGATCTCATGAATTCTGGTTCAAATGCAGTATATAATTTAGCTTCACAAAAATGAAAATAGGAATTCAAAGTGTTGGAGACAAACCAAAACTTGAGGATTAATTTAAAATAATAATTAAAAAGGGTTGACTCCTCCCTGTTACATCTACAGGCCATGAGACAGAGCAGATGACTCCAAACCAATTTTGAAGTGCTGCAATCTTTCCATGGGAAGGCTCTTCATATATTGTCTGATGAAAGCACCATTAATTGTCATGTGTGACTGCTCAGAAACTAGTAGTGATCTGGTCTTTAATGGAATTGGTTCTCCTGGAAAGCATGAAGCTGTGCGGTACTTGTTTTGCTCCAGTTTCTTTAAGGTCAGTTTAAGACTAAGTCTTACAGTAGGTTTTTGTGTTACACTCGTGTGAGGAGGTTGCCGAGTAATCCAAAGAGGAGGTCTATCTGAGGTCACCTCACTGAATCGGGCAGTGGCACGCTCGGGTTTTGTGGGCTTTTGTCATGGTGTGAAGTTACCGGGGGCTATGGTGGACTATGAGTAGCTTTGAGATAAAACTAGTAGAGCTCTGCATTGTTTGTAGGTAGGTCAAGGTGAATGCTCCCGTGTGAAACAAGCTTTTGTGCAGCTGCCCTTCAGACCTTGCTGTGTAGTACATGGCATCCTCCAGAAATTGCATCATCTCTATTTGAAGCTGTCATCTAACTTGGGTGTTTCTCCTGCTGTTTTGTGTGCCTCTGGTGTCTCCTCCCACAGATGTCCATCTGATAAAGCGGTGAGGAGGAAAGGTTATATGGCAAACATGGCTCTGAATTGAGGCTCAGAGATCAAGGGGAGTAAAGGTTTTGCTTCACCAGCATTGTTAGACCTTGTTGACATTTCTCACTCAGTCCTTAATCCATAAAGTGAGAGGGGAAAAAAAAACCCAACCTTCCTAAATGCTGGCAGAGCTGAGAGGGTGGTTTCAGTATCATTTGTGAGGTATTAAAGCCCAGATCCTTGAACTATTTCAGCATCTTTTTCTTATTTTAGAGTTGCTGAATGAAGCACCTAAATAAATCAATCTCATGGCTTTTGGGCTGGCTTTATTTCTGATTTTTGAGCCTTTTGATTTGGAAAAAAAAAAAAAACCCAACCACGATCAACCCCTTTTGGACGGGGGCCACGTTCTTCTTTGAAATGCCGTGAAGAGGCACGCGGAGCTCTGCGCCGCTCCCCGCGTCTCGCAGGAGTACGGGAGCGATGGGCTGGGAGCCGCGTGGCTCGGTCCAGCTGTTCCCACACAAGTCCTTCATTTGGATGAAAGGAGCCTGTCGCTGCTAAAATGATAGCAGTGAATGGCATCTGAAGTACGGCAGACAGATGGATGTTAATGTAACAGCTGTAAAAGGCCCATATGAGAAAACTGGGATAAAGGCTAATTTATTCTACTTCAGTTGTATTGCATTGTTGGGTTTTTTCTTGAATGAATTGGGTACTTGGTGATCCAATGGCAACATAATTTCCGCTTGTAAAATGATAATGCACAATTGCCAAAGCTGTCGGGTACCGCCAGCTGGAGGACTGGCTGCTGGGATCCTACGTTTGCTCAAATAAGTGGGAAGCTTCTTAGACACAGCTTCAAGATGTGGTGTCTGCTGAAGTGCAAAAAGATCTGTTGTTTCTTTTCTTCACAAATACGCCCCGTTCTCCTGGAGTACTTGGGTACTGAAAAGGGAGGGCTACAGGTCCCCAAGTGTAAGGAGAAGGTCCGGCACAAAGCTATCGAGGTGATGGGGAGCCGACCGTATGTGACTGAGAAGGTTGTTCGCAGAGCTGGGCTTGTTTGGTTGGGCAAAGAGGGGGTGAGGCAGCTCCCTACTAGCAAGCTACAGCTACTTGGAGGGGAGTTACCAAGACGATGGAGCTGTTACTAGTGCCAGATAATAAAACGAGGGGGCAGCGGCTGTAAAACAGCCATTTGGAAGCTGCAAGTTGAATATTAGGAAAATAGTTTTCACCAGAAAGGAAGTGCAGGCCTGGGACGGGTTGTCTAGACAGGCTGTGGAAGCACCATCCTTGGAGGTTGTGGAGTCTTGGCTAGACAGAGCCGTGGCTGACCTGAGCCAGCACTGGCAACGGTCCTGTGTTGAGCGGGCGGCTGAGAGGTCCTTCCCAGACAGTATTTCTGTGATAAGAGATATCTGCAAAAACATTTATTTTAATACTGCATTGGGTAAAATTAGTTGAGGGACAGAAATCATGAGGAAAACATTTCTTAAAAATGTGGAAAAAAAGAATAACTTAATGTAATAAAAGAAGTAGTCCAGACACTGTATTTTACTTCAGGCTTCTTGAAAAAGTTCTGCAGCATCTCAGACTATAACCATCCATTTCCATATGTGTAAACCCATACATCAGTGCATCTGTCATATGACTTTTCTTCACTTTGCAACAATGAAGTGTAGATTCTGCGGGGGTTTTATTCCCAGCACGTTTGCTGTATAAACAAAACTTGTTTTATTATGTTTATTCATTTGGAAAACAGCTAATACTTTGGGTGTGTGTTCTAAGATCTTTTTTTTTGAACTCATTTCAATATTTTTTCCTGTGTCATAATAGTTGGCTTGTAACAGCAAAGTCTAGTAATTGGGTGATTGTGGCTGAAATCAGAACCATATACCAGAGGCCGGTTTGATCATTTATGTCACTTATAGTTACTGCAAAAATCTGACTAATTGCTTGAATTTGAAGATTGAGAACAATCTGAAAAAAAATAAAAATAAAGCCAGTAATGCTTATTTATCTTTCAAAAGTCCAGGGTTTCCCAAGGATTTTATTTTCTCCCTGAAAAGTGTGAGCTGGCACTGAGGCTGTGGAGTCCTAGGAGAAACAGGAGGGGAAGGATTGGTCCTGTTCATTGGTAGGCAGTGCTCTGGGTATCTCCATCCAGCAGATCTCCTGGGTGAGACAAGTCTGTGCAAGCTTGCTGCTGACGCTGTGGAGGAAAGGGGTGGTATCTTTCTGCACATAGGCTTCCTAAACTTCTGTGTTGGATGTTTCCAAACTGCAGAATTGGGAATAGGATTTAAAGATCCATGGGAAATGACAGAACTCCTGAAACTTCAACGGGGCAAGAATTTCAACTCTTTTTCAGTAACTGCTGTTCTCTCTCTGGTGTTCCATACAAGAGATCGCATCTCTTGAGGGCATGCTTGTCCTGCTCGCTATGGGGAGATTACCTTGAAGGTGTTCTGCCAGGAGCCCAATTCTGGGCTGGTTCCAGTTTGCTTCATTAATGGGTAAACAGTTGAGTTATCTCGGGAGCTTAGTCACATCAAGATATTGCTTGTACCCAGCACTAATTCATTTAGTTGTGTAGAAGGCTTTTGAGATGATGGCTTCATCATGAGTCAGTGATTCATTATCGCATTCCTCTGACGTTACGCAGCAATATTGGAACTGCCGCAAGAAAACAGATGAATGCTACAAGAGTAGGTGGACCTTGTCTCTGATAATGGCGAACGTGTCACGCCTCAGACGGACGCGAACAACCCACACATCGCGTCGGGCTGCTCAGGGGAGGCAGGCAGAAGCAGTTCCTCAGCCCCTGCCTGGGGTTAGCTTATATATAGAAATGCAAAAGTCACTTTGCAGCTTGATTTCAGTTACTGGCATGGCAACATTCCTATTCCTAACCATGTCCAATCATTCCTTTTGAAAGTCTTGTTAAGGTATTCTCTTCAATTAGCACTTGTTTCAGTGAGCTTCATGGATTAATTAGATGTTGCATTACAAAAATAATTATGCCTTTTAACCATTTTCAGTTATTTACTTCTTTAAATGTTAGTTTTGTGAAGCAGACTGGCTCAGTGCCACGATCATTTGAGCAGAATCTAACGCAGATTAATGAACGAACTTGAAAAGCAAGCAGCAAGTCCCCCAGCATTTTGTAATTAAGCAGTTTGATTAAAAACAACTGGAACAACTCTCTGCACTGAGAAACAAAGTGGAACAGCTCTCTGCCTTGAGACCTCCACAACAACAAATATCAAAACTTGATCTGAATGTAATTTAGGGAGCTTAAGATTTTCTTGGCTACCTGATAGCTTCCTAGGAGAGGTTTTTGATGAGTGGGCTTTTAGGCCGTGCAGATATTATTCCCCAGCCTTCTACTTCACAAACATGGAATGGCAAAGGGATGCTGCTGACTCTTTTTGAGGAAGGAACTCAGATGCTTGTCCTGGCACAACTCTACTGCTCTACAGACACAGCTCATGTAATTCAAAGGAGGCGACTTCTTAATACGAGCTGAGAATTTCTGCTGTCAGCTTTAGTGGAGCTGCTTCTCTCTTCTTGTGATGCCAGTGAGCTCTAAACTGGGCTCCCTAAAAGAACCTGGGCACAAATGGGCTGTGGCTGTAAAAAGCTCTGTGAGCCATGTTGACCCGGAGGGTCAAAGGGGTAAAATTCCAGCACGGGTTTTGGGGAAGCTGGGCCGATTTACACTGACTGACAAGCTGGCTCCAAGTAGAGCTGGGCACACTAAGTGGATTGACTGTGACTAACCCAGGGCTTCATCACGCTGGTTCCTGTGTGCGTGTGAACAGGGCTGTAATTGATGTGAACAAGGCGTCTCTGGAAGAGCTGAGACTGCAGCTCAAGTGTGAGGCAGTGCTAAAAGTTGTTCACCTCGTAATAAGGGCACATCAGGTAGACAGAAAAATAAAGATGTGCTTCTCTCCCTCCCTTAGCACTGCCTGCCCAAGCTATGTTTCTGTGGAAATGTGCCTGTCTGAGGCCTCAGACATCAATTTGCTCTTATTTTTCTAACCCATTTAGTTCTCTTTCACACGCAGATCTCGTTTAGAATCAATAGCTCCCCACTATCAGCCCATTTAGTGTGTATTCGTTTATTGGATTTTCAAAATGGAGAGGAAGAAAACTTAGAAGATAAAATATGGGTTTTTCATTGGAAGTCTAGTATTTGAAATGCAGACCCTTTCTTTTGGCTTTTAGTATTACTGTGTTAAACACAGTTGAAACCTTTTATGTTCCCGCTTGGCTTATAAAATCCATACGCATAAAGATCTCTTCTAATGTCCTCCACACTTAAGACATCAAATGCTGTTTGGACCTTTTTAGTCAGTCCTCTCCTCAGATGTTTCCTCCACAAATTTGTAAGAGGTGGGAAGGTCTTTCAGATCCGGCCTCTACCAAGGTGTGACATGAAATGAACACTTGAATGAAGGCATCGGGTGTTCTGCTGTTCCTCTGCAGGGCGGTGGCCACCTCCTGCGCTGACAGTAGCTTAGGTGGTATCTGCAGGGCTGTTGGGCAGCTGGGCTTTCTGGCTTGTAGATTTGTCAGCCATTCTTGCAGATGGAAAATTAGTTTGTTAGCTTTAGTTAGGAACTGAGAAACAGCCAGTCTTCCAGAGAGCCTGCTTATAATTTGAGCGTGTGGAGAAAAAGTTTTGGGGAAAGCTGTGCCCTCAATCCTGTCCTTACCAGTCTGTCTCTTCCTTCCCATCACTGCTGTGCTGCACACCACAGTGGATGGGAGTATAAACCTCCTGCACCTTCCAGGAAACATGACTAAGTGAAACATTTATTGGTAAGGAAAACTATATTTTTTTTATCAGTGAGTTGAAATGAGAGGGTTTTCACGTTGTTTGCTCATGAGAAACCCGCACATGAGGTTTGCAGGTGTTGCATGACATTACTTTCCTTGTAACTTAATGCACTCTCGCATGAGAAGATCAAACCATCGTGTTCTTAATGTAAATCTGTGGGGATGCTTCCCCCCCTCCTTCGGGCTGTGTGTTCCCTCTTTCCAGGTGCCATATTCTTTTGCCTTTTTCGGGTTTGTGTCTCCATTTTTCTCTTGACTGCAGTGAGGAAACTCTGCTCATTTTCTGTCTGTTCAATTGAAGTGCTGGAGGGAGTTGTGTGGAGATGGGCTGTATAAAAGTGATTTCAGTAGGGTGGATTTAGCCTGGAATATACATGGAATAACCCTTCCATGGAAGTAATTCCTTCTGTATGCAATATATATTCTATTGCATATACGTACAGGGAATTTTTATTCCCTTGCATATAGATGTATGTGCAGTATATGTATAATGCATAACTGAGCTTTTTCTGAGCTAACTCCAGCCCGCAGGAAAATGCTTTGTCAGACAAAGGGTAACCAGGAAACTGATCTCTGCAATAAACCAAACATAAACAGCATGTATAGTGCTCTAACCTGATTTCAGTATTGTTATTCCTGATTTGCCTGAATATAGAAAGAGCAGCAGCAGGTCAGTGTATCCTCTCACGCTGAGAATACTGAATGCAGACAGAGTCCCTGCTGGAGATGTGATGAAGTTGGTTTTATCCGAGTACATCCAGCAACATGGTGGTTGCCTATAGAGGGTAACTTCCATCACACATGGCTCTTTAAAACTCTGTGTAGTAATGACCCTCTCTTCCATCTCTGAGGGAGATGCCTGTCTGTCTGGTTCTCATAAAAGATCTTAAGAAGGACCCTTGTGTTCAAATGAGCATGAACATTTAAAGCTCCTTGTACCTAGGGGCAATGCAGTGTCTTCTCCAGGAACCGGTCCAAAACTTTTATTGGAGCATCAATTATTGAAATGGGCCAGCACAATTCTCTTCTCAGCAGCCTTTCTGCTCTTGGTAAGGAGGATACTTTCAGGGTCCATGGAGAAGAGATGCTTCTGCACCTGCTATTTGGCCAAGGCCTCAAATGTGTCAAGCACCAGAGGCAAAAGTCTTTCTGTTGCAAAGTGTCCGAGCCACCAGCTGGGCAGGCTTTCAGTTCTCTCGGAGGCTCCCAGTGTGTCAGAATGGTCAGGAAAACGTGGTATGAGTTTGGGACTTTTTTTGAGCAAGACCTTGCTCTCTGGGACAGAATTATGAACACAAAAATTAGTTAACTGAAGGCGAGCTAAACTGAGCTTGCAAAATAGGTTCACGTAGTTGCTGTCCACGTTGAAAGGGGCTCCACTCTGGAAGCAAGTGTAGGTTTAGTCCAGGTAGCTCAAGAGCTGATAGACCTGCACCTTAGTAGCCCAGGGTCAGTGCACAAAGTGAATCTGAGAGGCTTTGTCCATGTGCAGGATTAATCTTTGCAGCTCCTGCTTCACTGCATTCAGTACACAAGCAGACTACATTAAAGATGCCTTGTGTGTCTGTGCTCTGTGACCTCTCCCAGTCGTTCTAACAGATGTATTTTTGTAGAGACCCACACTTACAATGGCGATTACTGTGAAGCAAACACCATCACCTTTTTTACCCCCTTCTGTTCAGGATCAATGCGTGTGCACGTGCGCCAAGTCTGAGTCTGCATTTAGGTGAAGGCTTGCACTGATGTTCTGCATGTGTCGTTCTGGTTGGTGTATTTTCCTATACTTTGTTCGTAACCTGACTGTGTTTTGGGTTTTTTTTGTACCTGAGATTTCAAAGACAACCACCCACAGTACCTTGGCCTCAAACGAGTTGCATTCTATGGCTCAATATGGGTAAGGGCCAAATCTGTCTGGTTAGGTCCACCTTGCACGGCTCACAGGTACAGAATCTGCAGCATTTTCTTCTGATGTGATAATGGATAAAATGAATTCTATTTTTCTCTTTAGAAAATACACTAATGTGAAGCAAAGAGGTGTGAAAAATATTTTAGGGATGGCCATAATGAGTTTCTCCCAAAACAGTAGAGCCTGCATAGACTAGTAATAAGTTCACCTTATTGCTAAGCAGACAAAACAGCTGAATGTGTAAAGGCTCTACTCCAAAGCGTTCCCTCAAGAGTAAACAGCTCTTCCTGGGGAGGTTGGAATAATGATCCATTTAGGCTTTTATGCAGAGTTTAAATTTCACCTACATCTCCCTGCCTAGGCTATATCAAAATCCAGGCACTACTGAAATCCTCTGGAGACCTGAATGAAGATCTGAAGACCTGAATCTGAAGCCAGCCAAGAGGCAAAGGGACTCGGGAGAAATCTAGGCAGCCTGAACATGCTCTTTAGTGGCTGTTCACATCTCATACGTTCTTTAGCCAGCAACTTACATCCAAGAATGTAATATCCTCCTCCACTCTTTCCCTTCTTTCTGCCCAGTCCTACAGCCCTTACGTGAACTTTGAGTAATTCCCATCAAAGTCAGCTGGTTTGCTGAGAGGAGTTCAAATCCCTCTTGGCTCTGTGTAGTACAGCTTTAAGTCCTGGTAATAAAAGAGATTGGGAAATCTGCAGAGAATTAGCAAAGCACAGGCCAACTCCATATCCTGCTCACTGCCTCATCAGCCCTTTTCTGAAGAGAAGGTAACTTGCTGTCCAGTCTTCCCAAGTCCACCAGAGAGACCTTAAAGCCCTGCTACCTTTCGGCCAAAGATCTGTTTTCAGTCTCTTCCCTGAAGCCTCAGAATAAATTACGAAGGAGCCCCGCTGTTCCAGTTCCAGCGGGGCCGTTAATGAGATACATTCTCGATCTTGACAGTCTCGGAGCATCCCTTTGGTGCTCTCCTGACATTAGTTTCTAAGGTGTAGTAAATTACAGCTGGACATAAAGCCTTCACTGAGAAAGGAAGGTGCTATTTTGCACTTACCAACTCTAAATGCAGAAAGAGGCAATTTTAAGCAACGCTTATCAGGCTTAGCTTGAGCAATGATTCAGGCTTCCAAGAAAGATACCACTTAAGTGGTTTTTATTGCTCTAAATGGGGTTTGAATTCACTTCTTATCAAAGCATCAAGATCCTTAAACATATCCTAAACATATACTTAAGCAAGAATATTAGGCTGTAGCCTGAGTTGTTCTCTTCCTGACTTTGGTACAGAGCTTTTGAAGTGAACCTGGTGCGTGCTGAAGCGAAGAGGGCCAATGCTTCAAGCGCCGGAGCTCTTGCAGTTACTGTCCTGTGTCCTGAGCTAGTTTTGAATTGTAGCTGGGCCTTTTCTCCCTGGAATCTAGGTGATTTTTGGTGCTTGGAAATGACCGAATGTTTAGTCGCCTCTGCCTAACAATGTGTGGTGATGCAAGCGTGTTAGAGGTGAACCCAACTGACGGAAATGAGAGCGCCCCTCTCCCAAAAGTCAGGGCCTTGCCAGACAGATCTGGAACAAAGCACTGCATTTCAGGGCTCCTTTATTGATGTGTCTGAACTGCATCACTTATCCTGACCAGCTTCAAGCTTGGGGAATTGATGGCAATATGAATCAGTGTCTGGATCCAATATCTGCGGCTTAAGATCAGCTCAGGCGTTTCTGAGAGATGTACCAAGGGATGAGAAGAGGAAAGTGCCAGCTCTAATGCAGCTTTCTCTTCTCCCTACTAATTGTTTTAGATAATAAGGGAGACGGAAGCACTCATGATGTTTCAGCCTGGAGGGTTGAATCCCAGCAGAGTTGACTCAGCTATTCATCTTTGCAAAGCAGATAAGCTTGGTGGTGTGCGTAGTAGGAAATGGAGGAAAAAAAAAAAAGCCAACCAAACAAAAAAAACAGCTTTGACCAAGCTAAAAGAAAATGTTAATGGTCCTAGCATAAAAGAATCTATAAAACAAGGAGGGAGATCTGATCTGCGTTGCAGTCCCTGCCCCAGCAGCCCCTCTGCAGAGCTGGTGATGCTCTACGTTGCATGATATTTGGCTCAGAATAGCTTCCACTTCAGCTTTTTAATTTCCTATAGTTGAAGGTGCTGTAGGGGATTATCTTGCATCTTTCATACATGCTGCTTTTTATTTACTTTTCTAAAATACTTATCTTCATGTAACAGATGCACATTTTCTAGCCCTGTGACAAACAAACTTCTGGTGACATAGTCAGAGCTACTCGTGGTGGGGCAGAGGAGCGTGCTGTATTGTGTAGCTGGATGCCAGGAGCACGTCCCACCATGTGATATGCCTGTGAGATCTGTCATGGCAAGAATGAGCTTTTTTAAAGCTCCAGCAGAGCTGTACCAGCATTGCCATGTGCAAATCCCTGGTGATGTCTGTGCTGTTGTGTGAATGTGTATGAGCGACCCCTGTCAGGTGTGACAGGGCAGGCTGAGCACTGGCAGCCTGGTGCTTTGGATCCCTAATATGGCCACATACCGGTGCTGAGCAGTAATTTCAGTCTGAGCAAACTGGGGTCAGGAAACAGTATAAATGTGGCTGGATTGAAAAGTTACTGCTTGGGGAAGGAAATCATGCTCAGCCATGCTGGCTTGAAGCTGCATTGTGCGAGGCTCTCCCTGGCTTTTGGGGGGACAGAGATACTGCTTTATCCTCTCCTTGCTTACTGCTGTGCTCGCAGCTCTGTTGAACTGGCAAGACCAGTGTGTTGGCAGCACCAGAATGGCACCTGGATGCAAAGGAAGAAGTTCTCCATATCTACTTGCTCATGCAAACCTCTGCAGTGAGCTGGTCAAAGTCTGGTGCTTTTTCCAAGTACCTGGGAGTTTCTTTAATATCTTTTCTGGAAGGTTATTTTTTGGTTGTAACTCTATTTTAGGAAGACGGCGATATATCTAGCAACCATCTTTCTCAACAGGATGCTGTAGGTCAGAGGCCAAGTCCTTTTCCCTGTGTATTTTTCTTTATAACCAGAATTGGTTATTTGTATTCCCATTGTCTCTGAGTGCTGATGTCTCATGTTTACTTTTTTCTTCTCCATTTCCTTTAGGGCAATGTGTCTATTTGCAGTGGGGAGAGGCACCATTGTAACAAGTGTCATGTTTACCCTCTGACTCTTTTGGGGGAGGAGGGGGAGAGGCAGAATTTCCAGGGAGGAGTGGGGATGTTGTTAGGGGAATCCGCTTGATCTGTCCCCATGTTTTTTGTGTTCTTATTCTCTGGGGGGTCCTTACTCCCGTCAGAATTGCAGATAGACATAGCTATTTGTTATTCTTAGGTTCTTTTGAGAGAAGCCAGAAATGGTGGTTTCCATTAGTCACTTCCCGTGCTCACCATCTAAAGGCCATGGCAGGGCATGATGCTGGACCTCAGCCTATTGCCGGCATCCAGGAATCGGGGTGGAGGGTTCTCCCTACAGAGTGTACGTGAAGGGGAATTCCTTCTCAGGGGTGAAGGTTCACATTTTTCCTTTGGGGCTGCAGAATCATCCCATTCCCTCATCCAGAGATGAAACTATGCTAGGCAACTTCCTTAAGTTTGCTGTGTCTGGGGCTCCCAGAATGTGATGCGCTGACCTGCAGTTCAGCGTGGCTTGACGCTGAGGGGTAGCGTTGGGTTTGATGTGCGGAGTGAAAGGATCAACGGGGATATGACTATCAAGTAAGGCTAATCCAAAATGCGTATCATTTCCTCTTTTGTTCTCTGTTCTGAAGGTCTGAGGGTCACAAAACTGTTGTTAGTTATTTCTCTGTTGCTCTTCAGTTTTCCCAGCTGCCTTTGTTCCTGTGGCATTCCTGGTCCAAGAGGCAGGAGTGGGAACTAAGAGGCAGCTTCAAGGCTGTTAGTGAACGTCTCTAAGTCCAAGTTGGCAGACAGATGTGGTGCAAGGGTTGGATGAATATTGAAGAGTTTTAACTTCTGCGAGGTTAATGATCAGTGCTGTGTCACTGGATCATAAGCTGTATGGAACATCTATCTGAGCAAGACTTTATTTGTTCTCTGAAACCCTTTAGCATGTTCTAAAATGCTGATGGCATTAATAATCATAAAAAGGTATATTAAGTTATGGAGGTGGTCTCTTTGAAGCACAGAATACGCTGACTGTGGTAGAGAATGCTGTTGCGAAGTGTGAACTTGGTATTGTTTGTTCTTGCTATTACTATCTATGACTTACAGCTTTGGGTGGGTTTTTTCTTGCTTGTTTATTGCTGCTTGAACTTTTTTCTATCCTGAATGAGCCAGGAGGTCTTCAAATGAGTCGCATTACTCATACCTTAGTGGAATGCTAGGACTCCTCTTTTAGCTCTTGACACCATCAAGAGAGAATGTTGGAGCCTAATAGGCAGAGATGCTTGACCGACACCACAGAGAACAGATGTTTGAGTTGCTTGTGTTAGAGCAGGTCCTGAGGCAGCTCCAGCTCCCAGTGACCCTGTGCAGAGCAGAAATACCTGGGCTGCTGCCTGGGGATTGCTGTCTGTAGGAGGAGGTGAATCACTACTTCAACCACAGCTCTTCCAGCAAGTTTTGAGTCTGTTGTTCTAAGTTGCAGATTTTAGTTGGGCATTGGGAAAAAATTCTTCACTGAAAGGGTTGTTAAGCAGTGGAATAGGCTGCCCAGGGAGGTGGTGGAGTCACCATCTTTGGAGGTGTTTAAGAGCTGGGTAGATGTTGTGCTTAGGGACACGGTTCAGTGGTTTTGCTAGGGCTGGGAATAAGGTTGGACTTGATAAGTCTTGAAGGTCTCTTCCAGCCAAAACTCTTCTATGAATATTTTTTTACTAATTGTACATTCTCCAGAAGTTATAAGGAAACTTCACTGAAGATATAAAACTAATAAGCTCACTAAAAGAGCCCTGTCCTTGGAGATAGCTTTTAATGCTTAAAAAAAGAAGAAAATTCAAGGAGAAACTACCACAAAGTCTCTGGAGTCAGACATACGACTCATTTTCCCCTTAGTGTCCATCCAGGCTCTTATGCATTTCATTCTCACGTGTTCTTTCTAGTTTCTCTTAATGACATTATTGACCTGGAACTGTGGCATACTTAACTCAGAGCCACAGAAAACGGTTGGGTCTGCTGTTCTCCAGGCTTTAGCTGCAGCAGATTGAAAACTGATTGTCCTTGCTGAAGAGAGAGCTGCCAGTTCCCTTCAGCCTGTGCAGTTCCGAGTCACCTCTGTGGTGAGCCCAGCACGTGTGCCAACTCTACAGGGCTGTGAACAAGGAGATCCAGGGGGGAAAAAAGTGGGATGTGAGCTTTAGCTCAGTGAAAACTCTTCACACTTTCTGGAAGTGCAGAGTAGAAGAAGTGATAAATATTTTGTTTTTAAAAAAGCCAGCATTGGTTCTGTTAAATGTTAACTACATGAAAAATTACTTAAATTATCACATGGAGCAAAGACTTTTGGTGCTAATCTTCAGCTGGTAAAAATTAGTGTATTTCCACAGACAGAGCAGTCTGCTCCGCCTGATTCCAGCTCGGCATTAGACTTACTACAAATCATGAAATGGTGAGGTAGGATTGTAAGGAAGAAATTAGCCGAGCTGCAGCTTGGCAGAAATCACTGTGCTGTTTTCAAGAGTCCCGAATGCTCAGAACTACAATTGGCCAAAATGCTCATTACAAACAGTATTAACAACTTAATGCCTTTATAGATGTTAAGTAGTTGCAAATCAACTCTGCTCCGCTTTCAGAGCGTTTGTTGTTTTGCAATTACTCGGAGGCAGCTCGGAGGGGTTGAGTTCAGGCTTCAGGCCCCAATCTGTTTTCTATTCCCACCACCCGTGGTGTGGTTGGACGTCCAAGTGACGTGGGATCATTTCTGCTCCCTCATTGGGCAATCAAAGCATTTTCAGCATGAAAATAATTAGTAACATACTGCCTCATTATGCTAATGGCAGCTGCAGGTGTCTGACGTTTCTGAAACCTGGACTTCAATAGGACATAAAAATTTATTTATGTTGTAGCTCTGAGGGTTTCTGCCATGGACAAGACCCCCGTTGTACTTGGCACCGTACAAATGCCAAAGTGACGTCCCCTGCTCCAAAGCATTTACAATCCAAGTAATTTTTAATGCTATTGTTACAAATGACAATGCATCGTGCCTTACAACTGTGTAACACAATGTTCATGAAGCAGAAACAAAGATGCACTGAGAGATGCAGTGCCCACTTGAAAATCATACATCTGTCAGAAGCACTTGACCTACTTTGTACAAATGACCTTCAAGGTACTGCCACGGATATGGATTTTGAAGGGGTAGAGGAGGAAAAGATTGCCTTTGTTAGTTAGTTCCCGCTCTGTATCGGAAATCGCTTTGCACGCAGTCAGTTTGAGATCTGAGCTCTTTGTTTCTCACCCTCATCATGTCCGTAGAATAAAATTATTAGCGGTGAACTTCGATGCATGAAGCACCTTTAAAGTCTGATGTTTATATAAACTGTGATTCCTGCTCACGTGTACTGTCTGTAAGCACATAAAATTAGGTTGTCTTTGTGTTTTCATAAGAGTATGCAGTTTATAACTTCCGATTTATCACTTTTTTCCTCCCGATTATCATTCACTTTGTTTTCTTTGTTTAGGAGTCGGTGACAAATAGTTTTGCATAGTTTTTTGTGCTGAGTAGACATGGGGATTTCAAATTCGCTGAAGGAAGCGTGCTGTTCAGTTGCCTTGGAGAGGCTACGTGGGTGAATCACATTCCCATTTATCTCTTTCCTCCAAGTCTGCTGTATCTAGTTACAGTTTGCACTGAGCTGCTGCTCAAGTGGTACAACCTCAATTTTCTCCTCCCTTAGACAGAACCAAACAACACTAAATAGAGAAAGGTAATTTCAGAGAGATTTCTTATCTTTTTTTTGATTAAAAGACAGACTTAAAGGAGCACGTGTGGAAAGGCTCACTTGTGGTCATTACGATCTTCTGTAGCAAAGGAAAATGTCCTTTTTTTATTTCATTTCAGGAAGGTTTTTGGCCTTTTGTTTTTTTTCAAAGAGGCATAGATCATTTCTTTTTCTACTCCAGCGTTTCGTAAAAAGCTCTGAATGTCTTGCAGAGCCGCGTGGTAGAGACCAGAAAACTGCAGATTGAGACTCTTGAGAGTAATCTACAGTGGGGAAACTCAAAAGCATCCTTTAAGAAATATAGGTGCTCTACTTCATTTAATTAAATTCAGTACTTAGAATGAGTGAATTGGCTGTGTGAAATATCTTTTATCTGTCATGTTTTTGTAAAGAAATGAGACAATTTAAAAGTATGGTAATCATTCCCATTATTCTCAAGCTAAGCTTTCAATAAGAAAAACTGCCTTTCAAATGCAAGTGTCATAGTTAACACCTCTTTATAAAAGATAAATGATAATGGAAGAGGAAAACAATTACCGGAGTACTTTCAGCCATGAGGAAAGCCCTTGTGGATGAAGTAGAGGAAGATTGTGACAGACAACGCATTGTAAAACAAACAAGAAGGAGGAAAAACTTAACAGAAAACTATTTCCTTTTATTTTCATTTCACCTGACTTATTTTCCTGTGACAGTCAAAATTGATGCTTCTGGTGGAATTTGTATGTCTGTGACACGCTGTCTTTTGCTGTTGTAAATGGATTTTTATGGAGAGATTTAAGGACCCACCCGAGCTTTGAATCTCTCTGTGGAGGATCTTCTCTTTCCCTTCTGCCTCCAAGGCAGAGAAGCTTTCTCTGGTGCAGGCTGGTTTGCTCTCTCTGTACCCTGCTGTGCAGTCTTGGAGCTGAGATTTCCAAGAGACCCAGTGGGGTTTCCTCATTTTTGGCAAGAATTGGCCATAAAAATACCTTAGACCCATTTGATGTTTCCAGCTGTTGTTTCAGTCTGTTCTCTTGGTATGCAGCTGGCAATGGCAAGGGTTGGTCAGAAGGCCCAGATCCAGCAAAGCTCGCTGGCATATGATTGCATTTAAGCAATTAAGAGCTCTGGTATCAAATCACATGAATTAGGAAGAAAGGTGATGTTGGTTAAAGCAGTGGACCTCAGTGCTTTGGGCTCAGAGGGTGAGTGTGCCACACAATCCCTCTAGGACCTTGGAAAATGCCTGACCTTGCTGGGCACCATATTTTCATTGTATCTTTGTTTCTGGGGAATTCAAAAACAAATACTTGGGGTCCTGCGAGCTTTATCAAATTAGATATTTTGTACTCAACCTCTCAGTTCTCTGGACAGGTGAGTGATGTACAGAAGGTGGTCTCTATCTTAAAATGCAGACACCTGGAAGCTGCAGTGTGTCTACAGCTGGCAGTCCCCTGCAGAGAGAGGTGGGAGTTACGCAGAGACCTGCCCTAGGGTCATGTTGAGGACTGGGCTTGTGGTCTGCAGAGGCCAGCAAGCTCTCAACTGAGGTCAATCCAGGAGTGCTCTTTGGAAAACAGTGGCCCATGTTTGTTTGAACGAGCCCAGCTGCTGAGGCCTCTGCAAGCTGGGAAGTGTGGCTTCCAGAGGAGCGGTCTGTAGGCTGCCCACGAGGGATTCAGAGCCCACGCAGAGTGCGGGCTGTTGCTGTTTGCCCACCAGCCACAACCATAGCCAGGGTCTTTCTCATGCCTTAAGGTTCTACAGAAATCCCACCTTTTAGTTTGTGCAAGCTGAGGTGCAATGCCAGGCAAGCAGGAGCTTATGAAAATATTTAAACTGAGATTTTCTCAGTGCAACTTGATGGAGTGACTAGAATGAAGAAATACTGTTCAGCACTCTGAGGCATGTGAGATCTGACCAATAATATGTTATCAAGATAATACTTTCTTATTTCATATGTATGCTGGGAAGATTGATTAGCCTTTGCCTGTAATATGATGGGAAACTGGGAAATGTTACTTGCCCTAAATACTAAGTACTACAATTGCTGAGGCATCCATGACTCAGTTTTAAATAAATAAAAGCCTATGTCATTAACAACAACAAAAAAATTGCGTACGGTCTTACTCAACTACACATTTGCAGTTGACGAATGTGTCTTGACAAAGCTCAAGTAATTAAAAGCATGAGCTGGAAAAGATCTTCAAACCTCAGAACAGGTCTGAGACCTGGAACTCTGCGATGCTGAGGACTTTATGCTTTGCATCTCAATGTCTGTTTTTTCCTGCTGCTTTTTTGCAGCCAGCATTGACTTTTACCTGGCCTCGCATCTAAACACAGGGGTAACTCAAACTCTGTGGACATGACAGGTTTCTAAGAATCCCAGAGCAATAAGGAGTAGATACCTGCAGATGCTGGTCATCTCAGGTACAGAGCTTAAATTTGGAGCTATGCTATGTTACACCCTTTCCCAGCATCGTTAGCCTGGAGAGCGAATGGGATGGACTCAGCAGTTAGATGACTTGCAGAGCTTTGGTGAACACAGAAATGCCACCAAGGAGCGTTTCTCAGGTGGGGAAAGCTGATGAAGGTGCTCTATGGAAAAACTTCTTCATGGACTTTCTGTAGCTAGGCTGAGATTTGCAAAGAGTAGTACAGCTGGGGGGGGGCAGGCTCCTTTGCAGATCCTGTGCCTGCTAGGAAATGTCCTGAGATACGGAGCAGCTGGGAAGGGCTTACATCTCTGGTTACTCTCAAACCCACACCTACAGTGTGGCCCCCTTACTGCTTTCTGTTGGCTTTATGCAGTTGTGCACTTCTCCGCCTCCCAGTTTTTCTACCATATCAAACTGTTAAGATCTAGTGGATTGTTGTTCTGTTTTAATTCCACAGATGGATTGACAAACAGCAGATTCTACACTCTCTCTCTCATGAGTTTTTTCGAGGGAAGCGATAAGCTCAGCATCTTAATGTGGTATTGATCTGAGCCCTCTGGAATTGGAATTTGCTTGACTTTGTAAAGTTTGCATAGGTAGGATATCTGAACATCAGATGCCTGTCAAGCTAGAGACTGGCCTGTTTGATCTGGCTAACTCATAATTAATTGAGCTGTTAATGTGAGTATTTGATAAGAGCACCTTGGGGGTGTTTTGGCACGAAAGGTGCTGGAGATGTGGAGCTTGACAGATGGATGCTCTCCAAATTTAAATCAGGTAGGTCTTAAACAATGATTTATGGCTGGTGAGTGGAATGTGAAGTGATGTGGTATTTTCCAAGTGAAGCCTCTGGCCTTAAATTCAGGATACAGGATTGGAATGGTCTGAGCCATCTATTAGCAGCCTTCGTTTCAGCTGGAACAAGCTTTTTGCGTTGTGCTGCTTGTGCTGAGAGTCTCCCTGAGCACTTTGCCGTCACACACCACATAATAGTTCAGTTTATGGACGCAACAAATAGAGCAGTAATAATGCCTGTAATACCTTGGTACTGATTTTGGGATGTACTTTGACCTGCTAGCAGACCTCACCCCAGGAAAACTGACGGCAAGCTCACAAGGATTTAATCTCCAGTGATAGGTAGAACATGAAGAGCTCTTATTCTTCTGAAGTTACGTCTGCAGAGATCATCAGTCAGGTGCTGTTAGGATTGTTGTAGCAGCTGTAGTGATTTGTGTCGCAGCACACTCCATGTTAACCAGGCAAGTGAGCAGCACCTCTTTTCTGTACTTAATGAGTGGCCCTGGAGAAAGGGGATCAGCTTCCTTTTAAGGGGCAAGTATTGCTGGTGGGACTAAAGCGTGCAGGGGGTGGAGATGAACGGCACGGTGTGTTTGACCGGTTGTCTCCTTATTCCCTGCCTGTGAGGCAGCTTTTCAGCTGCAAATGCTGATTTGGTTATTGCTTGCTGCTTCTGGTGTTAACACCCGCCACAGGAGTGCACCCAAACAGTGGTGTTATCACAAAGTTCCTTCTTCCTTCGAAGTCTGGACTTGCCATTGCTGGTTCCTCATCATTCTGGGCCATTCGAGCCTAATATGGCAAAAGTCAGAGCTGCTTCTGGCCCTTGAACCGAACCTGAGTGTGCGCTTTATGAAAAGAGAACAACTGACAACCTCCACACAGACCTTCTTAGTGTGTGGGTGGAGGGGAATATACAGCAAGAACTTATCTTTTCATTACATCATTCCCAAATATTTTTAACCTCGGTTGTATTCAGATTGTACCCAGAGCTGACTCAAACACCTGTTTTAACACATTCTTGGCTTGTTTTGCACCTCAGACTGGAAAATTCCTCTGGGGAATGAATGCATTGCTTGAGGAGGAGGAGGGTGTAGGAACCAGCGGTTGCTGAGCACCACATTCCTTTCCTGCGCAGCACGTTATATATAGAGCTCGAGGTGAAACCTTACGGCAGGATAGAGGCTTCACTGTTTGCCTTCTGATCAAACTCATCAGGTGCTGAGCCACCAGAAACATTTCTCCCCTTGTGTCTGATCACCGCTGAAGTGAAGCCAGTGCCTGCCCATGCAGTTTGGACTTTGTGCTATCGCTGTTCAGAGAGGATCTGGACTAACGCCTGTGCCGTTGCGAAGAACACGTTCAAGCTGAGTTTCTCTGCCAGTCTCTTCCCAGTTGCTTTTGTTCATTCTGTCTGTATCACCAAACCAAAGGTGTCATGGTCCGCTATAAAGAGCGTTCTTTTTGTGCAGGGGGTTCTGCTAAGGGTACTCGCCATCAGAGGCACTGCCATATGCTGAGGGACATAAAAAGGGGTTTCTTTTCTTTTGTATTGAATTGTTTTAGTATTCAAGTCAGGGCATTTTTAAAATTAACTTGTGTTGCTAAGACTGACTCCCTCTTAGGATAAAATATTGTTTCAATAGAAGATGAAATACAGCATAGAATAACTAGGCTGGGAGTGCAGGGGACACGTCTGAGTGCTTCTGGTCCAACCCTTCTGCTCATGGCAGGGCGAAGCTTGAAGTTAGATGGGGATGCTTTGGGCTTTATGCAGTTGGGGTTTGGTTTCTTTGAGGATGGAGATCATTGCAGTCTGGGCAGATCTTACAGTAGTTGTTCTTACTGTTATCTCGCACAGAAACCCGCACCCCCTTGTTCTAGCTGGAATTTCTCTTACTGCAACCTGTGTGTTTCCTCTTGTTCTCTGTGCACCTCTAGGAAGAGCTTGGTTCCATCTTCTCATTACCTCCCTCTTAGGTGCTTGGTGACTGAGATGTCCCTTTAGCCCCCACACAGAGCAAACTCTGCTTTTCCCCACTGCTCTTTGTACTTTGTGTGCTCCAAGTATAGTCTGCGAGCATCCCAGTTCTCCTCTGACCTCAGTCCAGTTCAGCCTCACGTTACGGACCTTGGTTTTCCCTCGATCTGTAGTTATGCTCGAGACCCATTTCTAGGTTAATGTAACTCCTCTGTTCTTTCATTTTTGCTAAAATGCGTTTCAGCTCTACTCGGGTTATTTGAAACCGCCTGTTGCTTTATGCAGATGCGAGGAGTGGAACTAATGAAGGAAGTCAAGTATAGAGGTAAATGTTCTCAAACTGTTTGTTTTCATAACTCAGTACAAGCATCACAGTGAAGTAGGCATGAGCTTGCAGAAATACTCTGGGGTTTTGCACGTATCCAAACATATACACTGTTCTGGCTCACGCTCAATATTTGAAATATCTCTTAATCTGATCAGATCTATTCTGTACAGTTGACAGTCTTATTTCCTCAGGCCCAAATGGGGTTGGTAGTCATGTATCCCTCAGAGACAAGCGGGAAATAATTAAAATCTGGAAATCATCATTCAGGCAAGGGTGGAAAATATTTTCAATTTCCTAAGTAGCTGTGACAGTTTTCACATGAGTGCTTGCTTTCCTCTGAAAGCTTTTGCTTTTCTCTTTAGACGCTCGGTGTTCATTGTTTTCCCTCAAACCTACATCCTTGTGAGAATCCCAGGCACTGCTGGGGTGAGTCCACTGGTGAGGCAGGAGGGCAGTTGCGTTCTGCCCTGAATGTGCATACCATAGACTGGTTTGGCTTGGAAGGGACCTTTCAAGCTCATCTTTTCCAAAGCCCCTGCAGGGCCATCTGCAACCAGAGCAGGTTGCTCAGAGCCCTGGCCAACCTCCCCTGCAATGGTGCCAGGGATGGGGCAGCTGAGGCCAGGCTCTCACCACCCTCAGTGTCAACAATCCCTTCCTTCTCTCCAGTCAGAATCTCCATCTTTTAGTTTCAAACCATCATCCCCTGTCCTGTCACAACAGGCCCTGCCAAAAATATTGTCACCATCGTTCTTATAGGCCTCTAAGTACAGGAAAGCTGCAAGAAGGAGCCTTTTCTTCTCCAGGCTGAACAACCCCATTTTTTTTTTTTCTTCCTGTAATACAGTACTGCAGAATCCTGAGGCTTTTCTCATTTGCTCCCCATCCATCTCCCACCTTTTAGATGTGGTGGGTTTTCCATAAGATGCTCTCGTGGGTTTGAGTCCAGAGCAGTCTTGCTGATGCCAAGTTCAGCATCGACAGCAGATCAAGGACTTGCGCTGGGGCCCGCATGTGGCAATGACCCTACTTGTGAGTGTGCTCTGCAAGCAGCCCAGCAAACTGGGTTTGTCCCCCAACACAGTCTGGTGTGCGTGGCTTTGAGCAGAGCCTGGCCAGCCTCTAGGTGCAGGTGACATGTGTCCAGGCAAGTTAGATGGCCTGGCACAGGAGACTTGTGTGCAGGCATCAGCAGTCTGAGGGGTCTCTGCATGTCAGCCCCACCGTAGGGCACACAATCAGCAGGAGCCCACTGAAGTCATAGTGCAAAACCATGAGATCAATTTAGGGACCTGAATCCCATTTCTATCTGTGTAACTTGGTGGGTTTTTTCTGGCTGTGCTTGTGAAGAGTGGTAGACGGTGCTGTTATTTTTGGAAGTGACTTTGGTTGTGCAGAGTTGCCTGTTAGGAGCTGAAATACAACTGTCCCTTATTTCAGCTGGAGGCATTTCCGTATAAAAGCTTCTTTAACTTGTTGCTGTATTGTAAATTTATTTTGAGGGCTTTAATAGTGAAGCCTGCCCGGCATGTAGTATTAGGGAGAGTGAAAGTACATGAATGTGAAATGGAGGAGTTTAAATATTTAAAGGACACTAAATGAATTAGGTTTCATTCTCCCACTGAAGGAACTGTTCTCTCCGTTTCTCCCCAGTATTTTATGCCACACGTAGATTATAACTTCGGACTCAGGCTACATAATGTATTCAAGCACCATTGCCAGTTTTTCCTTTTCTTCAGCCTGCAGTGTCTGGCTTAGCTAAAAATCAATTTGTTATTACATGAATTCCTGCAGGACATAAAGCTGTCTATGTAACTAGCCCCATTAATTAATATTTTTGTATTGTACTTTAATCAAACATAATAGCCAGGCAGTTAAATATGACCAGTCATCAGTATTTTCCAAAGGGTCTTATTTCTCCTGATGAAATTATTACTGCAATCTATCCTTGTGCCATTCTGCTACCTTCAGGTCGAAGTGAAGTGTTCTCGGCGGCAGCAGCAGAGGAAGGCTGGGAAGTGAGACTAGTGAGGAGATGGTAGAGAGTCTGCCGAAGTCCTGTCAATGGACAAACTAGTCCTTGGTAAACATGTAGCCCAACAGTTGTCCCTGAGCCTTTCTGGGAGCATTTTGGTTCTCTTTGACTGTCCATCTCGTTATCGATCACTAGAGCTGTGTCCTGGAGCTCTTGAAAATGGTTTGCTCCTTCCAGGACTGGTGGAGCCAGCTGGGACCTCTCTGTTCTGTAGGTTGCTCTAATTTGCTCCAGTTTGCTGCAGTGTTCAAAGGAGAATCCTCCAGATGGAGGCTGTGGCGAAACAAAACTTCGAAGCCCTCAGGTCTTTCCATTCTTCCTTGTCTCTCTTCACCCTGAGATCAGGGTGAGTTTACAGAGGTCTAACTTGCTAGTACTGTGCAAGCAGAGAAATATGAAGAGTTCATTGTACAACGGGGTTATTTCCCTGTCCCTGGTGGAGTAGAGAGGCCTGGACATAGTAACGTTCTGTAAAAATCATGCTTTTACCCTCTTATGGTTCAATCTTCTGAAAGATAAAGATACGAGTTAGAAGTTACAGTCTTTGGGAAGTATAGTGTCTTACATCTCAAGGCAAATAGAGAACGGGGCCAAGGGTTCTACTTGGTGGTAGATGCTGTCGGGTGCTTGAAGCAATGGCAAAGCTGAATATAGAAATAAGCTCCTGGAGTTTTATCACAGTAGTATTTTACACTTTAGCTACAACTCTTAATGTCTGTCCCAAACAATTTGAGAGCTAAACCTGTAGGCATGTGTGGGGTGTGTGTACGTGTGGCCAGCCAGAGAACTGCAGAGAATCCAGGCTGGGGGAGCCTCGGGAGCCGTGGAGCCCGACAGGTCACCAGCTGCTTTAACACAGTGGCTCTCTGGGCTCCTTGAACAAAATATAAGGACTATTTTGACCAGCTTTGCCACAGTTGTTTATTGTTTAAGTCAAGCAAATATTAGGCTAAGCTGCAAATATTTACGTATTGTTATTTGTTTGCCTGCAGATGTGCATGGACGTGAGGTTTGTACGATTGCTTTTACCTACAGCTTGCAGCTCTCCTGAGGCACTGGCTAAGTTTAGACTTGAAGAATGTGTCACTAGTCTTTGTTTTCATATAGTCTTGCTATCTGTTTTCTGTTATTCTTTTCTTCTACCATTTTTAGGAGTAGAAAAAGAAGGAAGAGATGGACTGGCTGTAAATAATAATAAAAAAAAAAAGCTTATGCCTAACTTAGTTACTGCATAAAAAAAGAAAATCGAGTTGAAGTGAATGCTCAGTGTGTCCAATATCTCAATTTTCCTTTTGGAAACAAAAATCAGCTTCTTTCAGGAAATTTGGGGTTGAGATTTTGAACAACAACAACAGCAAAAATCTATGAAGTGTAAGTTTGTTGTCAGAAAGACCCTCTACTGAAAAGTTCTTGAATGAAAAAAGTAAGGGAAGAGGGAAGGGTTCACCTGTTGCTTCCCCAGCATCACTTGCTGCACAGAGGTTCCCCAGCCCATGCGGTGATCGCAGGTACTCTGCGGTGGCATCTAGGATTGTCCTGCTCCTCACACCCTCTGCGAACACAGTTAGAGTCCTTGCATTAATTACAAAAGTGGCCTTTTTACTTTCTCCACGAGTCCCGTCACTGTGCAAAGGCAGCCTGAGGGGAGATTTCTTTTCCTCTCCCAGCAAAGATTGCATAAGGATTGCTAGCACGTGGATCCAGTGCGTGGTGTGCGGCAGCCAAATAATCATGGATTTAAGAGTCCCTCAGCACTCATTCACACGCCAGACCGTAACCGCTCTGATTTTCCCCTTTCAGCAGCTGCAATACCCAGGCACAATGGGGTGAGTTAAGGTTAAGGATGTCGTTTCAGCTTTAAGTTGGAATGTCCTCGCTTTGATGGCCCCCAGCCAAATCCTTAACATTATTTTAATGTCGTTTTTCTTCTTCGTTTTATGTTTGCATACATTTAAAAACAGAGCAGGGGTTACTTATGTCACAGCTGTGCATACTTTCTAAGGCCAATGGATAAATACAGGCTTTATACTCCAGGAGGAAATTTTTTTGTAGGACCCAAAGTACGAGTTGGTCGAGAGCTTGGTTGGTGGATGAGATTGGCAGCTGGTGCAAAGAGCTGTGTCTCTCTTGATTTTGATGAAACTGGGATGATTGATCTCTGCTGAGGACCTGGCCACTCTGTTCCTCTCTAAGCTGAGAACTTTTTTCTGGCTATTTGACATATATTTTTGTTTGTATAGAATTATCTGTCTCTTCCCACCCATTTCCTTACCCTGTCTCTCCAGATTTAGGG
This sequence comes from Ceryle rudis, assembly GCA_033439905.1. Classification (NCBI taxonomy): domain Eukaryota; kingdom Metazoa; phylum Chordata; class Aves; order Coraciiformes; family Cerylidae; genus Ceryle; species Ceryle rudis. Next base: position 112,515 of record JAAGNO010019552.1, on the reverse strand, counting down.
TTTAATTTTGCCCAGACTGAATCTATTTATCTGATTAATTTTTTTTTTGTGAAGAGAAATATTTATTTTTAAGCCAAGCAAGTGCTGTATGTTTTGCATTGATACCCACGTGGCTTAGTTGAAATCTTGACTGAGTGAGGACTTTCAGTTTGTTTACTGGAGTCTTCCCCAGCAATTGACTAAATTCCTCCTTTTCTGTCCAGGATTAATGGTGTGCTAAAAGGTGTTTTAGTCTTGGGTTTTTTTCCTCCGGTATCGAAGTGTTGCGCCAATATCTGTAGTATGAAGTGTCAAAGTACAAAAGCACTTTAGGAGAACCTTTCAAACAGATTTCTTAGGCGAAGAGTGGAGAATGGTATTCTTTTCATTTTTGTTTTGTGTTTTTCTTTGTAACAGAAAGGACATTTTTAGGATTAATACCCGTTTTTGTTTTTCTTCTCTTGTTTTTATCCTGGGTAAGAGTCTAAGCTTGCTGTTTTCCTTAGAATCAAAGTCTGAAAATCTGGAAGCCTTTTTCTGCCAAAACAACCTGGGATTTTAGTGGAGGAAGGTCAGAGGGACCCAACAACCACAGCTTTAATTAGATACATGAAGTTGCAGTGGCAAAGCCAAATGATAGCAGTGCTAGTTGAGACTAGAGCATTGTGTATCTAGATCAAAATTCAGATGGATCAGTGGAGGGTTTTCCACTGACCTTAATAAACTTTGGGTCAAGCCTTAGATTTGTAGAGACGAAATTTATTTCTTTGGCATCTCTCTCCACACTGTGAAGCCATCTAAGCTTAAAAGCTCAACAACAGCACACGTCCTGGATTGCGACTCGCTTCGCTTTCCTGCGGCTCCCTGCGGAGCAGCCGAAGGTTTGAACACGATGCTCACTTACAGATGCACGGTGCAAGTTCCACCCTGGAGCTCCTGCGTGTGGTTCCATCCCCTCCAGGACTGAGGGAGATGAAACATTGATGACTCTTTGGCCTCTGAGTGCAGAAGTGGGTTTTGTTTTCTTGTTGGGTTTTTTATGCAGTCACGCTATCCCTGCCACGTACGGCCTTTTCAGGTGAGCAGTAATGCTCAACCCAAAGATGTAATTGCTGAGTTTATGGTCAGTGTGGTACTCATTTGCCTCTCCTGGCAGCTGGATTTCCAAAGCCTTTCTCCTTCATGTTGGTCCTGTGCAGCCGTTGCTGTGTTCCTAGGGGGGAAAAAAAATGTTGCATACTTGGTTGTTTAGAAATCTCTTATTAAAAATAGATATTCTGTATTTCTGAAAGTAAGAAAAGGAGGAAGAGAACACAAAGCAGCAAGAGGGAGAAACGTCCTATTCTGAGCAGCAGGAGGGTTTATTCCTTTTGGATGTTTTGTTCACACTGAATTCTCCCTAAGCCTGGAGTGGAGAGCGGAGGGAAGCGTGCAGCCAGTGCTGCCTGCGTGCCGCTGGCCACGTTACGTGTGACCGCTTGTGCCAAAATGGGGATTTTTCGGAGTAGAGGGGGAATGTGAGGTAAAGCTTCAAGGGGCAGTTTCCTGCTTCGTTGGAAAGAGGCAGAAAGACGTTTTGGATCCTGTCAAGCTGTATTTTTTATTATTTTTTTTTTCCCCCTGTTGCCTGAGCTGCTGTATCTTGCTCAAACATAAACAGCAGCCGAGGGGCTGAAGCCTCCTCCCTGGAGCAGGCACGGTGTGATGGGGCTGGATGGACAGACCACCACCACGCAGCCTTGCCTTCTCCAGTTGCCCATTCTGTTTGCACGGCGCCGGAGGGTGTTGTCAGCTAAAATGTTTGTGTTCCCCTTCTGAGCTGTGCCCTGTTTTGATGAGCCATTGCTCTGTGGAAGGGCGAGGAGCCGGCAGGGTGGGTGTGCTGCTTACCCACTGGTGTGCAAGAGCAGTTGACTCCTGCTGCCCTGTTTCTCCAGTGCTCCTGGGTCTTTGTGAGCTGACCAACAATTAGGACAGTAGGGTTTTTTTTCCTTCATGTGCTTTAGTAAAATGCATGAAAACTCTAAACTATTTGGAGTGCTGGACTGTGTGCTGACAAGTGAAAGTCTTTATTCTGGAGGATGCTGAGCTGAGGCTTGTACTCCGGCAAGCAGGCTGAAACTACTGCTTCTTAATATCTGCATTTGTCATGTTTGGGGCTCCTGTTTGCCACCCAGCGACGTGTGCCTTGTGAAACAGCTGCAGCTTTCCTTGTCCTGGCCCAACAACTTGCTTCAGAGGTGTGAGAGAGCTGGGTAGAGACTCTTGACATTTCTACACATAGGTGCATATTTGTGCTTCTCCTTGTAGTTTGATTTTTATCTCTTGTGCACTGCACCCACTTCTGCAGCTGCCCCAGTACCTTTCAGCAGCAGGTTGTGCGTGGATCTGCAACTACAGACAAGGAGGAGTCAGAGCAGGGAAAAGCAAAACAATCCAAAATTCGCAACATGAAACCTTTAGAAAAGTTTTGCGTTTTTATTTCAAGGAATTGAAGCTGCAGTTGTTCTTCCCAATGGAAGCATTCGACAGTGTCAACAAATTTCCACAAAATAAAAAAGCTGTGGTTGGAAAAGCATTTTCCCCCATTCAGCTGTTTAACCTGAAGAATCATTTCTGCCGTCTCTAGTATGGTGTAAACTTCACTCTGCAGTAACCTGTAGTAACCTGAGTGTACTCAAACTTTCTTCTCTAAGAATACTGTAGCTTGGTTGAAAAATAAACAAATCTGTTCTACAGGTGCAGGCAACAGAAGGATACTATCCTTGTGCAACCCTGCAGCAGGGGTGTTTACACCGACCTCACAGGATGCAAATTGTTAGTTTATCTTTTTTTAGAGCCTCGCTCTTTCGCCTGAATAAAACACCATCAGCAGTGTGAGAATCTGAATAAAAAAAAGCCATCGGTGATGTGAAAATGCTGGGTTTGAACGGTACCAAAATTTGTGCCATTGCATCTTAATTTAGGAGGTGACTTTTGCTGTTAGAACTGACTGAATTTTTCCATGGCACATGGTTGGTGGGGGTGGGAAAGGGTATGTTACAGACATCATCTGGTGAAATTGTTGCTTCTCTTAGGCAAAAGAAATTAATCCTCATTTACTGAATCCCACAGCAATTCTCTTTCTGTAACAGCCACACTGGCAAAGGACACAATTTTAGCTGTTAGTAGAAATTGAAACTGTGTCCAAAAGCTTGAAGCTATAACTGAAAACTAAAGCACGAATTGCTTGGCTTAAACTAATACCCTTCAGCAGAGAACAGTAATGGAGTTGCATTTTCAGAGGACTTTTACTCAGGTGGCTCATGGAGCAGAGGGGTTTGTGGTAGATGGCTGCACAGGAATAAATCCTGTCCTCAACTGAACTACAAAGTACCATCCAATATCAGTCTCCGGTGTTATCCTTAACTTGAAGCAGGACCGGGGTCACACCGAAGATACTTCAGACAGGGTCTTTCCAAATGTCAGTTGTAGTTGCAGTTCTTGGAGGCTGCTGAACTGTATCTGAATTAAGTCCAAGCCTGAACGAATACTGGGTAGGAATAATGTGAATATTTCTAAATGTGAAGGATGATTTTTCTCTTAAGCAGTAGTAAACAGATGGTATACTTACTGCGGCAGTACTGTTTTGTAGTGGTGGAAAGTACCAATCGTATGCTAAACTAGTCAAGTCCACTCTCTCTCACAGAATGAGATCTGGTCAGATTTATGGTTATGGAGGGAATATTTGACTCGACTGAATAAATAGCACCAGCAAACTTGCTGTCATTGTAGTCCTGGTTAAAACCTCAGAATTTTCCAAAAAGGGAAGGCAGATGGACTTGCCCAGAGCTCCATCCATTTGCATCAGCCGCTGAAATGTATCAGAGTCAGAAGTTCAGTGGATAGAGAAATGACTCACTTCTCTTTTTTTTGACTAACAATAAAGTCATTCAGCTGAAGTGGAGACAAGTCATATCTGATATCATATTTTTATATCCTCTTTTCTTATTATAATTTATTTTCTTCAGATTGATATTGCACAGAGAAATATGATGCATTGTTCTGAAATTAAATTTGAATCTGTATCAAGGCAATTTAATCCTGCTTGGAGTTTGTGGATAAAGGAGCAAAGCATAACCTTCGATAATTCCCTTGCTCATAGTTGGCTTTTTCTCATGCACAACAATTTAAAACAGAATCACTTTCTCTAATGAGAGACTATAAATTACTACTTTAATGAGACACATGAAGTTTGAAGAGTTGAATTCCCATGTTCCTCTTATCTGAAAGCCTGGGTACCTCATGGGATGGGGAGAGATCCATAGTGCTGAATTTCTGTGTTATAACATCGCTCAATATTAAGATGATTATTACTATATCATTAAGTCCCAGATGGAAATCTGGACTTGAGTATGCTGAGTATTGTTTCCATCTAATGTGAGAGTCTTAAAATGCTTAGAATTGAAACAAGAATTGGGAGGGGAACTTGGATCTGCCCAAAACCAAAGAGCAATGTGGTGACATAGTTTCTCACAGTTCCTCCTACGCTGTTCCTACAAGTGCACTGCTTTGTGTTTCAGGAACTGATTTTTCATATAGATATTGGCATCTACATTCTCTCTTGCAAAAAAAAAAAAAAAAAACCAAAAATTCTATTTGGAAAGGATTATTTACTTGTTTCCTTAGATAACCAGCAGGTTCTAATGGGGTATAAAGAAGCAAGGATCAGAAAACTGCAAGTGATCACTGCGGAGTCAGTTCCACGGATCTTTTGTAGCACAGACTGTAGTAGCTTTACGGATGGAATCCTTTCTGCTCAGGAAGAAATCTTGGGGTAACAGGAATCCTGTTTCCATTTAGAAGTCGGTAGGAGTGGAGAATCCAGTACAGCCACTGGCTGGTTGTCCTCAGGGTGAAAACCCAACCCTGCTTCTTCCGCTGTGTTCAGTGTGTGCTGCTGGGCTCAGTGTGCAGGTCTGGTGCACAGCCCCCGAGGGTGGCAAATGCTTTGTTGCCCTCGTGTAAGGCATGAGGGGAGTACGCTGGTGGGGAGCACTCAGTGGGTCCGTGGGCTGTGCATCGTGGCTGTTAACTTCTGCCTCTTGTGGGGTCATGACAAGTTTCTCTCTGACCTCACGCAGCAGCGTGTGCATGAGAGCTGGAGGGAAGGACTGTTGGCAGCATCACCACTGTGCTGATAGTGACAACGCTCTTCCATGGGTCTCTGTGCTGGTCAGGGGATCACTCTCAGCTGCACAAATCTCTGGGGTGTGTGTGTGTTTCCCTTCTGAGGCTTTTGGAAGTCAGCTCGGACGGGTCCTGGCCAGGGAAGATGCAGCTTGTGGGTGGTGGCGTGTGGCCGCGCTGTGGTTAGCACCAGTGAGGCGTGTACGGGGTTTCAATTCTCCAGGGGATCTTTGAAGAGGGGCTGTGTAGCACTTGTGGCCATAGAGGCTTATGTATCTGTAAGGAACTAGTACTTATGCCCCATTATATATCTATCTACACATTAGTACACCAAATACATAGCACTGCTACATCAACCGTGCACGTGCTGCACCGGCTGGTCCAGCGGCTTCGTTGCTGGTGTTCTTCACTTGTAAGTAATGAACCGAGAGTCTGATGCTGGTGTGATTGCTTGGTTATTCTTCTTTCTTGGAAAAAGATGGTTTCATTTCTTCTCCATAAAGGGTATCATAGCAGTGCAATGTAAGGTATTAGCATATTAATAAAGCAGTGTGTGTTCGAGTGTATTGTTTCTGCTGGGAGTCAAATCTATTGCCGGTCCTTTGCCTCTGCCAAGACCAGTCCAAGACAGAACTGTCTCAGCAGACTTTCTGTGTGTGTCTTCCTTCCAGAAGATGTGTTCTTTGCTATGTGGATTTTCATTTAATATGCATTTATACAGCACTTAGCATCGTGAAAGTCCTGATCCGATTGATTTCTAGCACTTGGGCAAAAGTAAAGTTACGCAATAACAATCATTGTCCCTTGTTGCCTTTCAGACGCTGCAAAATTTAAGCAGACTACATTCTTAAAAGAGGGCTAATTAAGTAGAGTTGTTCTTGCACAGAGAACCAGTGTTTCTCAAATGCTTTCAAAACCGTAAACCAATCTGTGAGTAGCCAACAAAAAAAGTATGTTAACAATGGCCAAATCAAACAGTGATTCAGAATTTGAATTAAAGGTCATAAAACCCCTGTATGCATTAATCACAGAGCTCTGGTATGAATATTAATAGCAGCTGAGAGTTGCAGAATAGATATTTTAGCTTAATTTTAAGCATTAATTAAACATTTATTAAAACTTGAGTCTATAAATACTTAATAGCTAAAAAGCTATAAAAGGGCTAGGCTGGACAAAAGTGTAGGCTAATGGTGCCTGCTCTTCTGAGTTGGATGTATCACCAGCTGGACTCAGACTGGTGTGAAAATACAATGTAGGAAACCATATTTGCAGTATCTCAGAGCTGTATTTCTTGCAGGAAGATCCTTGCAGTATTAGACTTTAAGATATTTGTGAGAAGGTTAAATTTTTGAAGTACTGCTGCTACAGTTATCTAAATGATTTCTGCACTAAGGTTATAGCTGGACACTTTCTTTCTGCCCTAATCCAGCTCTCAAGGAATTCTTTGTGGACAAGATCTGGTGCATGAGGTAAATGGCAGCTCCTCTGAACAGCTAATTTGGTTCTCGCCTTTAAATCTGTGAAAAATCCAAAAGAAATGCCAAAAAGAGGAGTCAAACATGCCAAGTGTTTACACTTGCGCATCTGCTGAAAACACAATTTTTTCTGGTTTTGCAGACACTGAACATTTTTCTCTCTGTAGAAATTTAAGCCTAAACTCCTCTTTACTTGGCACACTAGTTGCTGCTACAGATCATCGTTTCTTTCTTCTCCTGTTCGTTGTTATTACAAACAATTTGGCTTGATCTTGACATCATGGCTTAATGTTGCTTTATCAGAAAGAGGGACAATACCTAATTAGATAAACTGGGCAATAGATGGAAATGACCCATGAAGCTAAAGAAAATGAACCTGTGGAAAAAAACTGTGTCTCTTAAGTGGTAGAAAAAAACTTGCTAAGGGGGGGGGGGGGGTGTGGCTGCATTCAGCCCATTTAAAACACAAAAAATCATTCCCTTAAATTTAGCATTTAATCACTCCAAAAGGGTTTGTTGGGAAACACACGCAGTTTTTTTCCAAAAAAACTATTAGTTTTTTCAAGGGTTAATTTTTCTTATAAATTTTTTTTTTTCTCTATTGTAACTGTGATTTTTTTCACTATCCACAGAAATAGCTTCATTTTTTTTTTTTGCCCGGTTTTTTGTTT